>KZ071093.1:0-13931 GCA_002091845.1 Anopheles cracens | reverse complement strand
AGTTCGGTTCCATTACTTCCTTCAAATTTCCCACATGAATTGTACAACACCGCATAAAATTTCATCGTTCATAGTTTATTCATCACCTTGCATGCAGCACTGTATTTCTTTCTCTTGCAGAAAAAGCGAAGCAACAACGCCATTATAGAAAAATAATAAATAATTCACCATCGCTTTTGCATCACCACTTTCTTAACCTCGTCCTATTATTTGCAAAAAGGCGAGGAATAAAGTGAATTGCAGCTTGTGGTGATTTCGTGTAATTTTAAACGTATTTCAATCGAAGCACTGCTGCCGAGGCCTGGGATGTGCGAGGTTTGTGTCCGACCGAATGTCGCCACAATTATTACACGCACACTCCATAAAGTACCGATGATTGCTTGCCATATGTCGTTTGTCGCAGATTAGTTCTGCTTTGCGGGGTTTGCTTTCTTGTCTTTGCCCTTTTTCTTTCCCTCCGGTGCAGGTCCGTTAGCGTCGTTGCCCGCGGCTTTCACGTTGAACTCGTAGTTAAGTTTTCTCGGTGTTAGGAACATATTCAGCACCTCCTCCGTTACGTCCTTCCGTCGGTTCTGGTGATCGGCCACGATTCTTTCTTGTCTTTGCCCTTTTTCTTTCCCTCCGGTGCAGGTCCGTTAGCGTCGTTGCCCGCGGCTTTCACGTTGAACTCGTAGTTAAGTTTTCTCGGTGTTAGGAACATATTCAGCACCTCCTCCGTTACGTCCTTCCGTCGGTTCTGGTGATCGGCCACGATTGGTTGCAGCGTATCGATGGCGATCTTCTTGATCTCGCCACTGAGCAACTCACCCTTGCCGTACGCCACCCGTACACGCTCCAGCTCGGCATCGTCCTCCAGGAAGAAGCGAAGCAGCTGGAAGCTCACGTCGATGTCCGTATTGCCACCAAGCTCCCGGTGCTCCTCCAGCGTGGGTCGGCCCCCGGAGAACGCGTGTTTGTTGATTTTCGTCTTAATTTGCTTCGCAGTGTCGGTAAGAAACACGGCCGAGTTGGCGTCGCTTGCGGACATCTTCGTTTTTGCGCCCTGCAACGCGGGAAAGAAACTCGAGTGCAGCAGGGCCGGCTTTGGGAAGCCCAGTCTCGGCGACACATCGCGCGTCATGCGGAAGTACGGATCCTGATCGATTGCGCACGGAATCAGCACTGGCAGTTTGTCCGTGCCGAAGATGAACGGGAAGGTGGTGGAGAAGGCGGGCGCGGCTTGAGCCGCCGGAAAACCGATCTTTCCGATCACGTCCGAATCGCCGAAACCGAAGATTCCCTTTACCTGGTTGAACGTCACGCACTTCTGGATGCGTATAATGTTCTGGTAGAACTGGGGACATTGACCCATGAACTCTAGGTTGGAGAAAATGAACGTTTTGCTCGGATCGAAGCCGATGGCGATGATGTCTTTCGCATTTTCGCGTGCCATCCGCATCGACTGCTCGACCGTCAGGTCTTTCCACAGTGTTTTCTCATCGTCGGTTAGCTGTATCACTAGAGGAACATCGAACGCCTCTTGGAGCCATCTGCAACAAAACGCAATGTTTGCATCATACCGTTTGTGCGCGCGTCTCCCTCTCGCTTTCTGCTTACTTTGTTACGATAAATGGCACCAAGTGACCTAAATGCATCGAATCCGACGACGGTCCACGGCCAGTGTAAAGGTAGAACTTCTTTCCCGACTCGACTACATTAAGCAGCGTGTGTAGGTCACGATGCGAGAAGAATATACCACGACGGATCAGATGGTGAACCGGTTTTCCAGCGACCTTTTCCAATCGCTCGATGAGCGCCGCGTCGATATGTGAGCTTCCGAAGCGTTCTGCAGATTTTAGGAAAGCATCAACGGAGCATTAATATGAGGATGTGGCATTCGGCGCTACCAATCGGTACGCACTTATCAACTTATCGTAATCAATTCCTGCGTCGGATGTGCTGGTAACAGTCCACGGGTCAACCACATCCTCCTCGACTGCGGCAGCCACAATTTCACCAGCAGCGCTGTGATTTTCTTCCAGCTTCAGCTGTTCTACATCCGGAACTTTGCTCATGATGTATTAACTAGTGAATAGGGCACTTTCATTCAAATAATAAGGAATTTGCGATAACCAAAGTGTGATTTTCCCTTGCCAACACACCGCGCTGCCGAAATTCAACGTGCTTTGACAGTAGCGGTGTTGTTGTTGTTGTGATAGGCTTTGACAGCTGGAATTGTGCAAATTGACGTTTTTCAAAAAACTTGGGTTCTTTTTTGTTTATGAAAACTTCAGTATGTGATTTTAAAATTAACCATTGTGTTCAAAATATTGTTTACAAATTACAAATAATTGACTGACTACAATAGATGTAGATACATTTCCGTTCTCTGATGTTCATTTTTTTTAACTGCTGTCAACCTTAGTACCGTATTTACAAGACGCACGGTGTAGGGGCGCTGCTAATTTTATCTGTCAAAGTGTCAAATTAGAAAAAAATCGGAGCTAACCAAAAACGAAACAAATTTGTTTAGCTAATGTATTCAAGAGTAATTACATTTTGAAAAATAGTGTGACGGGCAGAAAAATACGGCTTCCTAAACGGCAACTTCAAGCAACCACCGCGGCAAGCAGGCACGATGGCTACGGACGTAATTAAAGGCTATAGCGACTTGCAGCAAGAGCTCGACCGTGCGCGAAGCAATTTGAAGGGCTTAAACGAAAACATCCGGAGAATAATTGGACGCGATCCGTCCGGTCCCGACCAGTACAACAACGGTCGTGGCGGTGGAGGGGGCGGTGGCGGTCCAAATGCCGGGCCGGGAAGTGCCGGCAACGGCAATAATGCAGCCATGAGGGATGCGTTCGATTCGCGCAAGAGAAACTCGCTAGGCTTCGACTCACCGCATGCGATGGGTGGCCAACGCCGGGACCAGGACAGACGATACTCGGACCTCGGCCAGACGCCGGCCAAACGACGTACCATCGGGGAGACGAAGTCGGTGTTCAGCCGGTTGTCGGGACCACCAAACCGGGACGTAGAGTACGAGAAACCGCGAGTCTTTTCTCGCGTCATCAAGGAACAACCCTCCAAGGAAGATATCGTCGCGGCCCAGGGTTCGGACGAGCAGTCGCGGGCCCGGAACCGGCGCATTTTCGGCTCCCTGCTGGGCACGCTGCAAAAGTTCTCCCAGGAGGAATCGAAACTCAAGTCCAAAGAGGAGAAGAAGGCCATGATCGAGCGGAAGCTAGAGGAGCAGGAGAAGATGGAGCGGGAAAATATGCGCAAAGAGAAGCAGTGTCTCTTTACGGACCGCAAACGGCAGCAGCTGGAGATCCGAGCGCTGGAAGCGAAGGTGGCCAAGCTGAAGGATCTGGAAATGTGGGAAAACTCGAAGCGGCCGCTGCAGAACTTTATCAAAACGAAAACAAACCCTCCGATCTTCTTCCTACCGAAGCGCATGAATGCTGCCGTGGAGAAGAAGCTGGCTGACTGGCAGCAAGAGCATCAACGTAAGCTAAACTTTAACTGCTCCATTTTACTGCTTGTCGTTCTGAATTATAAATTTCGATTTTCGTTTAAGAAATGATGGACGAGAAGCGACAGGAAGTGATGGAAAGCATCGATGCAGTGGAGGCGCGGTTTAAGGCGGACATCAAAGCACTGGAAGAAAACGGTGCCAAAGGCCGTACCAGTGGTGGTTTTGAGCGACCGGGATTAGATGGGATGAAATCGGGAGAGGGAAGTGGCTCCAAGCACGATCGTATAGAGATGGAGGAAGACGAGGAGGACGACGATGCGCACAATTCGTATCACTACGAGCAGGACGACCAACCCGACGTGCCCGAAGGTCCAGCACTGCCAGCGTCTATGGTGTCGCGATTTAAAATTACCATTCACAACACCGAACACAAGCATGGTAAGCTGAAACGAACGGAAGTGAAGCTGTAATATCACATTGGGACTGTACAACTTACCTCCATTTTCAGATGTTCCCGAGCGAAGGGAATCTATGGCGGACGAGTCGAAGCCCACTCGATTGTCGTCAGCGGAACACGCAGAAACCGATGCAGCGGAGATGGACGAAGATACGGAAAGTGGTGGCATTCGTTTGGCTTCCATCGATAAGGCGTCCAAGAATATTCAGATCACGTTCAGAACCACGGACCCGGACGAAAATTGATACCGTGCCGCGGGTAAGGCGTTTAGCAAGTACAGGAAGTAATTAGTCTCGTCTTAATTTTGCAACACACATGGTTGGAAGTTTAATCACACCCGTTTTATGGCATTCAGTTATTCTGATTTTAGTAGCACGACCGTGAGTTAGATTTCCGGTGTAATCAAGTCATCAAGTAAGAAAAGACCGTGAATTCCGCTCAAAATCGCTATATCGGATAATATTTCGTCGCATGGTTGGAATACCGATTCAACTTGTGGACGATTGTCGATGTACAGAAGGCAGAAGTAGTCAGGAAGTCCCATCAGTCAACTGTTTTCCAGCAGTTTTTCAGTACAATAAGTACAGATATGCTATGCTGTTTGCATATTTTGAGGTTAATTTCGATCTTTGGCAAATCAGTATAGGCAATAAAATATGCATATTATTTTGCTGTAAAAGCTGCTTCGATACAGGAACGATTTCCGACCAATTCGAATTAGTCCCCCTCGCATCCGGAGCTAAGTGGGCCAAGGTCACGGCCAGCCTAACAGTTGAGGCAAGCAAGCGATACTCACGGATCTACATCACCGAAGCAAATTGCCTAGTTTTTTGTATAGTTTTTATATTGTCTTTTATGGAAAGTCAGTCAACGCCGTCTTCAAACAAAAATACACACCCGGATATTGTAAGCATCCTTGAGCGGTGGGCAAAACAAAACGCATTATTAATCTCAAACCGTGCGGGTTTCTTACGCAAATGTCGTCTATTCTGACTGCTTTTCAAGAGTTAAGTAGCGTTGTACTTCATAAACTAGCAACTAGGGGCATTAGAAATGATAGGGACGGATCATTTACCTGGTCGTTATCGGTACACACACACACAAGCGCGCGTGCGTCATCAACATAATTAAATAAGAAACAATGCGTAGCTTATAATAAATCAGTTTTCATACTTCCCATACGCTTGGTTCGGATATGTTGGACCCAGCCCGTCCTAAAACGGAGCAAGAAGGCACGGCATCATTTTTTTCGTATTAGTGAGTACGTTTATTATCTACTTTGTCTTACGCAAAAATTTACAACTTTAAAAGCAAATTCCAATTTCGTCGTGGGTGTGTTTGTTTTGTTCTCTTCCGTGATATCATGCTGTTTATGTCGCTCCTTGCGCGTGGTTAAATGTATTAATCTATTTAATGTATTGCTCAATGAGTCTGCTTCCGATGCAGCGCGAATAAGCAGTTCCTGTTTATCTCCATTACCTGGCTAGTCTTACTAGTATTACCTATGGTGTTCCTTTTCGTTTACCTCTTACGTAACTTTTACATTGTGAGCCGGCTTGCGTCGGGGTCGGGAATTATGAAATACGCATCCGTTAGCGTTACTTTGTCCCCCATTATCGCAGCGTTTGTTGCAACGGATTTAGTTGTTTTATTCATCGTCACTAGACGAGCTGTGTTTATCATCATCAAAAACCAGACGGAAAGACGTACGTTTTACATGGCAATTGGTCAGTCTTCGGCTGGTCGGTAAGGGGCTGTTTTTTATCTTTTTCAATGGAACGGAACCTTCGAATGAACCCGACCACTAGGAAGAGTCCGAGAGGACCCGAACGGTCCACTCTCACGTATACAAGCTAACTCGTCCTGCACAACTAAAGTAGGAGTTGAAATCTTTCGTTCGCATTTGTTCGGTTCGCTTTCGCGCTGATCACGATATTCGATGATCCTCGCCGCGGTGTTTCTGTTTGGGTGTTTGTGTTGAAGTGATTTCATTAGCTTAAGAAGGAAGGAGGGAAGGGAGGGAGAGGTGGTTAAGAAAATGTTCGAAAACCGAATCGTATTGCATAGCACACGCACGCTTTGGGTTATGTACAAATATCCGTGCGCGGTTCGAATGCACTACTCCGGTGGCCGCATCGTTCTTCGTTCATCCCGGCAGGTGCTAGGGAAGAATAGATGTAGCGACCCTCTTTACATGTTGCTCGGTGGGCCGCGGGGTCGGTGTCCGTGCAGGCCGGAATGCCGGGAGCCCGGCCGGCTGTGCACGATCGCGTAATGGTCCGAGTCGATGGGCAGCGATCGGTTCGAGTGGATCGTGCTGCCACCGCTCGTGTAGCCCTTGTTGTGGCCACCTTCGCGTCCACCGTGCAGCGAGTAACGCGATCCGTACTGCGACCCGTGCCAGCTCCGGTACGGATCGTACTCTTCGATGATCGACGGTTCCTTCTCGATGATCTGTTCCCGGTTGGGGGTGAGAAGGTCAAAAGTAATCGATTAGTTGGTTGGACGTGTGCGCCACGGCCGGTATCCACCATCGTACCTCAGTCTGGGCGCAACTGCAGCTCATGGCCGTGCAGAGGAAGATGTTCATCAGCAGCATGATCAGGAACAGGACGCCGAGCGCGATCGTCAACCACAGCAGCCAGTGCGGACGAATGCCCGTGTCGTCGCAGATCGCCGAGATCACTTCAAAGGGAGCATTAGAAGAGTTCGCATTAGATCGAAAGCTCCTTTAAGACACTTGTGGGTGCGCACAACTTACCCGGTGCGAAGGCAGGATCGATCACGAAGACGGTGGTCGCCGCCAGCAGCATACCGTCGTCCACCTGTCCGAGGGCGCGGGCCGACTTGACGAACGCGTTCGCATCCCCGGTACAGATCGACTCGTCCAGCTCCGGGCAGCGGCCATTGCACTGCACCACATCGCACTGGAAGTGCACCTCGGAGCCCTCGGAGAACTTGAACATCGACATGATCTGAGCGGTGGCGCTCGTCCCATCCGCACTCGCCCGGAACCGTGTCATCGTGTCGTTTTTCAGTGGGCAGCTGTGTGCGAGCGAGTGTGCTACTCATTTCAATATTGTCTTATTGATGAAGACATTATCGCACGCCTTCTCCTTCACGGCAATCGGGTGCATTAATCGCGCCCGTACGAAAGCAATCCAAGCAATGCTACTCAATAAGGACAGACTCGGCGTGCAAGCAGCCACACATGACCGATCGATTCTGCGGGGGTTGCCTCCACGCTCCACGCCGAACCCTTTTGCGCCGGCCGTCAATAGACGTGAAGGCCACTGTTACGGATCGTTCGTTCGCGACGTCCGGCGTGTCGATTGTCGTCGTGCAGAACGGGCCATAAATTTTACACCTACTAAAAACGCGAACTCTCGCACTTCAACGCACTCGCACCGAGTCCCCGACGAAGACGACAACAACGACGACGACACGTTTCGATCTCATTAGCACTAATCGCGCCCGGGGTGGCGTAATATCGCCAATGTGTCCATCCCATGTCCACCGCCGTGGGTCTGCGTTCTTACCTCGCGAATCCTGTTTTGCCGCATGTGATAACGTAGAATTTGTCGTCCGCCAGCTCGAGCGTCTTGTGCACGCGGACCGCCAGCTGTACGGAGCGTTCTTCGGTGCGCTGCGTGGTTGGGGTGAAAAGCGATACAACGAGAGAACATTTGCGTTAGAAAAGGGGCCCCTCGTTAAAATGTAATAACAAATTGTACGAACCCTCGCTGGGACAGCTTTATGAGGCTGTTATCTAGTTGTGTGTGAGAGCCTGCGGATTTGCTCGGATGTGTTATTAATGAGTTTGTTAATATAGGAAGCTGCCTAGCTGTATGTGTGTGTGTGTTTTTTAGCTTCTTCTGCTAGTTATAGTCCTTTTAAGACCTGCAGGAACGATGCATGCGAAAGAAGCGAATGCATTTGCGCGCATCAAACCCCCCCGGAAAGGTTATCGGGTTTGAGCTGTCGAATCAAAAGACTTCCAGCGTTCCAGCGAGGAACCCCGCGCGGAAGATCGTGCTTTGTGACGATTTTGAGACGACTTTTAGTAGATGCTTGCAAGTGTTCGTTGGAGGTTAAAGCCGTATATGATTTGAAAATTCACGTTCTATTGTGAATTATAGATCAATTTTCCAACCAGTTTATTGCATGTTTTGCCTGAATGTTGATAATAGATAGCATCATATTAAAATTCAATAAGAAAGCATTAAAAGCAGAAAGTCTTAAGATAAAAATTAGCGTTTTTGCAGCTGGCGATGCACAACAGCACATGAAGACGAATAAGAGCACTAAGCGTATGGTTTAAGCTAGTGTTATAATTTTGTACAAATCTCGATCAATCGAAAAATCGGTCAATTCAAGGGACGTGTACGGGTTATGAAGAAGCTGCTTAGCTTACTAAAAACTTGAGGGTTTGTTGTACAACAATTGCTGCATACATTGGTACATACTTCCGTTCGATATTGATCGATCTGCCTCTTGTTTCAAAATGGCACTTCGGAAGAATTGGTTGTGATTTTTTACACATTCAAGTATCATCGAATCAAATGGGCCCTGCACCTCAAATCGAATGAGAAGTGGTTGGTTTTTTAACGGGTCTTGTTCCTTTTTTAGACCAATAGAAACAATATGAATGCACGCGAAAGTTCCATGCATTTTGCTTTTGAAGCTTACTCATGTCTGATTTAATCAAAAGACTTGGGCATAAGCGAGGAACCCTGTTCAAGATCGTGCGCGGTACCGATTTTGGATCTCGTATTTCAATCTCAAGGTTTATTCCATTCACGATTTGAGGCCTTTTAAGTCGTTTTGTAGTCAAACTTTAACGTCTCAACGTTTCAGAGCTCTAATTTCGTTTCAACGAGCAAAACAACCCCCATTCCGCTCCTCACAAACGGGCAATCTAAAAAATTGGTACACACTTGTTAGCACGGGCATTATAAGTATCATCGAACCGAATGGGCCCCTCGATGGAAAAGGCGATTCGTGGGGCGGGAAAAAAGCGCTTGTTGTTACTTTCCCCGTGCCGCGCCAGAAGCAAACGGCAACCCCCGAAAGTGTTGTCGAAATGTTGACCTCAAATTTGCAACCGCACACAGCCCATCTGCTAGTACGCCGGGAAGGGCCGTGTGGCGAAGATGAGTGTGCGTGTTTTTTCACGGTGGTTTCTTTTCGCCGAGCTTGAATGGCTCGAGTGGACGGAAATTTGGAACGGTGTCGATCGGTTTCGATGGAGGCAGCAGGTCGATAGGTGCGCCAGAAAACGTGTCCGGTCACACTCGCGCACCCACAGTGTCACGAAGGAAGTCGTAATTGGACCGCGCATCGTATAATAAGCCTTCTGCCGGTAGTGGCCGGTCGACGAAAGCCGTGATACATTGCTCGCTCGCATCACCGCAACCCCGAGCGGCTTCGTTAGCAGGTGCCTATTAGCTTGAAATTGATTTTCAATTCATGTATTTTTCCACCCCAAAAAACCAAGTGCCTCCCCAGGTCGATTTCCGTCCGCTCACATGACATGACCTGAAACCCATACTGGAGATGGGGGAGGGCGACCGATAGGCACGCAACGTCTCGTGTCTTCGATCGGATCTTCGATTAATAGCGCATACCCCCCCGGTGTGACCTTGGAGGCACAGATTGCAAGGGTAAACGTGGTGGAGCTATGATTGCGGGTGCATTGCGGGACGCACGATCGAAACGCGTTGCGTTGCGTCAGCCAGTCGCGTGGGGTGGTTTGTCGGTTCTTTGACCTTCGACGCGTAACCTTCATTGTAATGGCCGATGGCCATAAAAAGTCGGTAACGTACCCCAACCGGACCGGGTCCCATCTGGTCCTCTTCCTTCTGGTGTGTCGATAACAACGTGAAACTGATCTGGAAATGGAATGTGCACTTCATCCTGGCCGCCGCCTGTGCCGTTCGACCTGAATGCACAATAACAAATCATCGCTGCAGACTTTGTTTGTTCTTTGTCTTTCGAACGGCAACTCCTACACACAGCACAGCAGCGGAGCGCAATGATCTCGGACGGTCGGCATACGGTTCGGAGTGCGCTGTTAAAAGCATTTTCTGATCCAGCCCGAAGGCCCTACCGAAAAGTCGTCTCTCTCTCGCTCTGTCTAGACCCACCAATCATCGCGTATCTTGCGTGGGCATTCGTTGAACTCCAAACGATCGTCGTCCATCCGTCAACGCCACCCGTGATCGCACATCTGACATCTGACTTCAGCTCATCATCCGGCATCACCGCGAGCCAGAGCCGGAATTACGATCGAACAAAGCCAGCCAGCAGAGCCCGCGGAAAGCGAAAGTGATGCATTGGATTCCCAACTATTACGTACCGAAACGTACTCGAACCCGATGAAAACCTATCGCCGCGATCGCGTGATTGATTTGCAACAGCTTCGGGGTGAGCGTTGCAAAGTAAATAAAACTGCCAACCGAGCAACAGAGCGCACGCACACAAACAAACGCGCGCGTACACGCGTCGGTGAGCAGTTTTCCGCTTTCCGTTCACCTGCGATGAAACGCGACGCTGCGCAGGATGTGGTTCATCAAATGATCGACTAGAGCACAGCAGCGTTCGATTGCCCTGCCGAGGCGGCCCTTGGACGGCGCAACTTTCTCTAGAGATCAATTTACACTGTCACAATAGTTGCAGTCGAGGGCGTGTATTTCCCTTAATTTGCTAAGTTGAGGAATGCTGTTTTCGCGCGAAAGGACAGCGAATTAATCGAAGTGTTTCAGTGTTCAATGCTCAGGGATGTATCGAGTTGGGGTTTGTTAAAATTTTAACAAAAAAAATAATCTTAGAGTTCTGTACTATTTAAACGCATTTAGGAGATAAGATTGTTGAGACAAGAGTTTTCAATTATTTATGTCGTCTTATTGTTATTTTTTCCTTTTATTAGCTTAACTTGTCCTTCAGTTGCATACGCTTGATACAGAATTTTTTATTTTTTTATTTAGAACTCATTAGAAAAGTTGTTTCTTTACGTTGGATTTGAGAAATCAACTGCAAAATAATGCTGCATAACAAGAATATCTGTCATAAAATATCAAAACTGCTTCAGAAATTCATCAAAATTGGAGCTAACATAATACGCTAGTTATTTCCCTGTATGCTGAATTTCTTGATTTTCTCAGACATACTAATTACTGAGAGTATTTGAAAAAGATGGTAAGAAACCTAGTCTGATAAGACTTGAATACACCAGATTTATAACTCAGGATTTTCAAAAGATTCGAGAAAAAGGATGTATTTTATATGGAATGAACTTGAAGTACAAACATTCCTGAACAAGAAAATATCGTTTCCCCACACTCAGTATATCACTGGCTGTGCCTAATCAAACAAGCTTTAATTACGTCAAACTGAAGAACACTTTCATGTAAAAACGATCGTAGATGTTTGTGCAACAATTGTGCAGATGTTATTTTAGCAAACTTTTTATAAATTTTATTATATTTATACACAAATTTAGTTCTATATACGCCGTTGTGGGATTTTTTTTTGTAATTCAATTACACGAACAAATCTCTTTCCATCGGCTCACTTCTTTTGTACGGCCCAAAAAAAGCGCTTTCACTATTTTGCATATAAATTTTCCTTCCTATTTTTTTTGTGCCGGGGAAAAGTTCAGAAACGGTGCTCCCATTTGTATTGACCGCTCTCCGCACCCGAAAGCCACCCAAACCTCCGCTGACCTATTCGTCGGGCCATTGTGCCCACCTTTCGGGTCAGTGGCTCTCGAAAACACACCGCCACTTTGTTGCTGTGCGTTGACACCTCCGGGCGCAAACGCAACGCCTGCCACACACACCCTTTACACCACGCGGCACCACCGGCTGGACGAAATTTGCATCTACACGCGCGCACTGCTGCGTCGTATGCAGTTTCGCCGCGGAGTGGTGGGCCGCGTCCGAAACCGTGCATAATGCAATTTATGCGGAACAATGCAATTTATGATAATGGATTACAAATAATGAAGCCCAATCTGGTGGCACGCCGCACCAGTCGCCAAGGAATGCCCTTGGCGTCCGGAAAATTGCGTCCGCCGGGAGAACGACCGGAAGGTGCACGCGTGCGACCTACAAACTGCGACCCATAAAATAATGGGCACGGACTATGGTCACTCGGTGTGTGTTTATATACCTCTTTCTCGTGTATTTCGCTCTATCTCTCTCTCGCTTTCCGTGGAACAAAAACCGCGGGAAAGGGCGATAAATTTTGTGATTCTGACAAGAATTAGCTCAGCCGGTCAGTTCCAGTGGCTTTTCTCTGGCTCGCGCGGCGATTTCCCGTTATCGGAGGGCTCCCGCTTCGAATCGGGTAGCTGTCTGCACAGCCGCGCCGTGACCTACAAAGTGCAGCGGGCGTCGACGGCGGACCTGTCGATGGAATTGTTTGTGTCCGGGAGGTTGTTGAAATTCGGATGAAAAGCTGCCCGGGTGCATTATGTGCCCAGCGTTAAATGAAAACAGTCTGTTTACTATTTTGTTTTGCCAGAAGAGCCCCTAGAGGTGAATTGTTGCTTACATGGAAAACGAAAAAAGCCTGCTTGGATGCTTTAAAAATAGCTTGATCATACTTTGAAGCAAAAAACACAAAAATAACGATCATAGCAATCCTTTCTCTCGTATCAACTTCCATTACGTAAATCAATGCACCGTTCCGTTCCGTTCTGCACCTGGAATCATTTGCGGCCGCTTATCGAAATGCACGGCGGATCCTTCCACCGGCTGCGATTATCAGCGGGCAGGCACAGCATAACGTGACGTGCAGCTGGCAATGCAATAGTTTACGTGCCACCGCGAGACGGTTCGTTGTTTCGGCGGGGTGGCTTGTGGCTTCACCGACCCAACCCGACCGTTTGCGGCAAGCTCCGGCAAACGTGCGCACGAAAAATGCTTCCGGATGGCTGGCTGGCTAACTGGCTGGTTGGCGTTTTCCCGAGCCCCGAGACGTTGTTACTTCATAACCGTGCATCAGGAACCGAATCGGGGCTTTTTTGTTGAAGGTTTTGCCGCACATGTTTGCGGTGTTGTTTTCCCCGCACAATGGTTTGGCTAGAGGGGGAAAAAAAGGCCTTTCATAGAGGAAGAAAGTTTGTTCCATTCGCTCGAAGCAACAACAAAAAAACGGGAACGGATGAAGGGAATTGTCTGGCAATCTAATAATTGAAACAATTTTTAAAATGCCCAACTGATGAGCGATTGAAAAAAATGCAATTATGGGAATAAGAATGCCAATTTTTAGTTTTTTATGCAACGTTTCGGAAGCTTCCATATTGCCTTTTAAATGGATTAAAAGCCCATAATGTTAATACTGCTTGTGAATAAATGTTCCATTCTTCCATCATGATTGATTAGTGGCTCCCATATATTACACAATAGATAAATTAGAGCTTCCTTAGGTTACCTGCCAATAGACGGTTGATAATCCACCAATATCACTCAGGATTTGGATCAAAACAGAAGCTTCAATAACGTAGTGGTTTGATACGGTTCTTTCTCATTTCTCTCTATTTCTCTCGCTCTATATATCTCTAGCTTTAAAAAATAAAGTACACAACCCCTCAAAAGATAATGTGTCAAGGAAAATGGTTGATTTTTCAAACTTTTTACTATTTTCAAACTATAAGGATATAAAGCAATCTAGATATTTGATGCTCTCGCTCTATATATCTCTAGCTTTAAAATATAAAGTACACAACCCCTCAAAAGATAATGTGTCAAGGAAAATGGTTGATTTTTCAAACTTTTTACTATTTTCAAACTATAAGGATATAAAGCAATCTAGATATTTGATGCATTATATCTGATCTACACCAGGATTTGAGTTTACTAAGAAGTATTTTCATCTTTTTATAACTCTCTCTGTTTAAAATCGATCGAAAAATATCATAATTTGGCCAGACGTGTCGTTGTTTATAGAACAGAGATAACAAATTAATCTGATTTATTCTTATGCCTTTATACAAATAGGATTTATGTG
>KZ071082.1:116430-141592 GCA_002091845.1 Anopheles cracens | reverse complement strand
GGGAAGGATAGTTCTGACCGAATACGAAAGACGAGAGAAGCCGAAAAGGCTCAAAGTCTCTTAAAGCCATACAAATAACAACAGTTTTAACGGAAAAGCGACAAGGTGCAAACGTGTTCAAGCTTAAGTTCAATAAAGTCATATTGTGTTTTATAAGAGAACTCGGATAAGACTTTCACATATATAACGAAATAATCTCATTGTAGGTATCTTTATCTAAATTATTTGCAAATTTATCAAAATTATGTATGCCATTGTATGCACAACTTCTTCTTGTTAAAAACAGCTCTGCTGTTATAAAGAGCTATGAGCTATGTAGCTATGTTCTTATTATAACGAGCTATGCGGTCATGCTTAGCGTATAAAGGATTCATTTAAGAGTATTTTTTACCACCATAACCCGTCAGTACCTCATTTCCTGGAAGAGAAAATCCAAATGGATCGCTCAAAAATATATCAATTTTCAAACACTAGATATCCACACTCAATATCTCTGTTTGAGAAGAATTTAAAATCGCTTTCGATTTTCAAAAGTTTTCTACATTTTGTGTTAGAACCAGTCACTTTTTATTGGAACGCGTCATGAGGTTAAAACTCACTGTTCTGGCAAAATAGTACGGTTCTTAATTGCAAAAACACCCCCTAGAAGACAACCAGAACAACACCACAAAATAATTACAGATCACCGACCAAAATGCTGACAATCTGTTTGACACTGGGTTCTCAGTTTTTATTTGCACACAATCACCCTTTTTCGAATCGCAGCAATCCGCTTCCTAGCAACATTGTGTGACCCAGCGCGCTAATTTGATTATTTGCTGCAAATTGGTCACCGGAGCGCGCGAGTCAACGCGAATCGGAGTGTCAGGCGTGAATTGGCTGCCGCCGAAAGGCGAAGCAGCAGCAAATCATGAAAAATAAGGACACCACACTTAAGGACCAGCGCCCGCAGTAGGAGCTCGGCTACTCGTTAGTTGCTCGGCCAGTTGATGAGATCGCATATCGCACGAGTGAACATTCACGCCCAGCACGGTGCGCATCACTTCGTTGCCCTGTCGACGTTGGCACGCAAATAATGTTGACCCAGAGAGACGGTCGTCCCGTTCGCAACGAATGGGGAGGATGGAGAGTTTCAAATTAATAACAACGTAACGTTTGGAGGAATCAGTTGACTTAGCGTCGGTGAGTGTGCAGTCTGGCAGAAATGCACTTTTATTGTGCTAGAGATTTCATGGCCTTCTGTGTGATTTTAGTGGCAAATTAAACAAGGAGAGATAATATTCAACAAGATGAGTGTGTTTTGCACGGTTATCATTGAAGAGTAATATCATTTATATGATAAAGAATTTTTCAACCATTCTTGTACAGTTCCCACAGTTAGATGGATTCCCATCGTCCCACCCAATGATGAAATCCTTCCCCCCTTCCATGAAATGACATTTCCCACGCAGGGCTTCTCGACTGTGTTTAACATGTCACATTGAATACTTCCAATGACGGAATTGTATCGACTTGTTCGAGGTCGATCTTTGAACTACACACAATAACCACTTCAAGAATGGTTGGAAGGATTTCATCATTAAGTGGGACAATTTCATCTAACTGTGGGAACTGTTCACGAATGGATGAAAAACCCTATATAAATATATCAAACCAGAAATGTCCCTTGGTTCATAAAATCGTAATATTCATATTGGCCAGACGGTGAGTCTCGGACTACTGTCTTCAATACTTCTTATGCATAACATATTGTTTGTTATTTATGTAGCACAAATTAGATCATGCTCTTGAACTTAAAAGTCGTAAAATTGCACTACTTACCCGAATTGAACGATATTTCGCTGAGCATGATCCAACGCAGCGCGAAGTAGAGATGTATCTGGACGTAGCGTCCGACACGGTGGTGCAGCTTAATCGTGACGTCACGCGCGTTTTCCATCACCGTGTCAGGCATGTAGGAAAACTGGACCGGTTCCCCGGTGAAGTGCTGCCCGCCGATACTGAAAAACACCTTCGCGTGGACGAACACCTGTGTCGGAAGAGAAACATTGAAACGATTATTGAACGAGAGGAAGTTTGTTTTCGTTCTACTTTCTTTCGGAACTGAGCGCTGGATCCGCTCTTTGTGGTATTGACTAGCTAGTGAAGCTTATTTTAAATCGTGCGCTATTAACGATGATTTATTATTCCTCCTCCCCCACATCCACTTTCATCCTTCGTGCTCGCAAGCAGCGCAACTATTTACTCGATCCACGACAAAAACTAATTAGCGCGCACTTGCGTTCGTCTTGCGTTCCGTCACGTCACCGACGCCGTTTTAAGCCGCTTGCTCGCTTTCAGCTTCCGAAAGAAGGGCGGGAATTTATTAAAAAATACAACTGCAAAAAAGCGAAAAAAGTCCCTACGACCTCCATCCATCCATCCATCCGTCCGTCCGTCCAGGCGCCGCGGGAAGAATATCGTATCGATGGCAATAAGCAGCTTATAAAACTGAAGCCAGCGTGTCATTTTCCTTAATGGCGAATGTTGGGTTATTTGTTTTAGTTGAGTGTATTTTTTCAAATATTTTAAAGAATGTTATGTCCGTATTGATTTGTGTTTCAGTCGTGTTTGAAATATAAAAAAACTAATATCACGCATTTCAAGCGCTGGGCTGTTGCCGATACATCATGGCGTAGATAAAAGCAAATCAAATTTTAAAATCATTTTTTATTAATGAAACATCCGATAATAATTTGAAAGACGACTACTTCAAAGTTATATATTTAACCGCGTCTTTTAATTGTTGTTACATACATAACATTATGGAGTTTATTTTTATTGGATGGAATTTTGGCACAGCAGCGCAGCCAAACATTCACATTCATCTAAAAATGTGAAACCTTTATGCTATTATTTATTTATTGTAAAAATCTGCCGTTATCCTAATTATTTCACGTGTTCTATTTACTTTACTTCAGCACCTCAATTCATGCTGGTAACATACATATACGCCCACCTGTTTTTTTTGTTTGGAAACAATGGAAACTGGAAGAGATAGATGAAAACGATGTTCTACTAAGTTGTAGATAATAACACTAAACGTCTGTGAAGAATTTTCCACATTTTTCCACACACTACTACTATTTTTTTCACCACCGTCAAAATCGCTCCTTGTAACATAACTATACGCCCACTTACGAAAATTCTTTTTTTAAGAAATAATCGTTTAAAGATTCTATTAAAAATATAGAAACTTTTAAACGAACGATATTTTTGAATGCCTTTTTAAATGCATCATGGCTTGTGTAATGTACTTTGCGCCGCGGGAAGAATATCGTATCGATGGCAATAAGCAGCTTATAAAACTGAAGCCAGCGTGTCATTTTCCTTAATGGCGAATGTCGCACGCCCGCTCCAAGGCGGCCCCGGTCCGGAAGGAAGCACGCGGAAAAAATCCCCGACGATCCTTTTAATTCCAATCGCTTCGCTGGCTCGTGCGACGTTTATTAGCGCAATAAGCGCCAACCGTCCGACGGAAAGGAACGATAAAAGCCACCGCCGGCCGGCCGAGGTGGGGAGTGGCTGCAATCGAATGGACACTGATAAGCGCGTTTTCCGGAAAAGGAACGGAAAAAAACTCCTCAAAGCCACGGGACCACGGGAGGTGGAAATTCTCGTTTCGAAATTAGCACAACCAGCGCGCGCTCGTGCTACTTCATCTCGCTGTGTCTCATTTCCGGAGCACCATTTAACGGCCACTTCTGGGAAGGCCGGTGGCAACCGGAGGAGTTCTCGGAGGGGCGACACCGACAAGATGAAAATGTCATCTTGACTTCGGGCGGTGAGTACTTTTGTGCTGCACTCGTAGCTGCGTTACATCGCACTCGTGTACTCGTCTACAGACAGACGGTACCGAAGTTGACGGTGCATGGCCGTTTCCCTTTTAATAGTTTTTAAGGCCAATGAGACGGATCAGTTTGAGTGCGCTTTTTATTTACATTGTCACTTGATTACACGGCAGGCCGGCTTTTGCTGGTGGTGAAAATGAAATGGCGGATATTATCGATTGAATAGTGGATTTCAAAGTCCATTTGTAGTGTTGTTGTAGTGTTGGGTTATTTGTTTTAGTTGAGTGTATTTTTTCAAATATTTTAAAGAATGTTATGTCCGTATTGATTTGTGTTTCAGTCGTGTTTGAAATATAAAAAAACTAATATCACGCATTTCAAGCGCTGGGCTGTTGCCGATACATCATGGCGTAGATAAAAGCAAATCAAATTTTAAAATCATTTTTTATTAATGAAACATCCGATAATAATTTGAAAGACGACTACTTCAAAGTTATATATTTAACCGCGTCTTTTAATTGTTGTTACATACATAACATTATGGAGTTTATTTTTATTGGATGGAATTTTGGCACAGCAGCGCAGCCAAACATTCACATTCATCTAAAAATGTGAAACCTTTATGCTATTATTTATTTATTGTAAAAATCTGCCGTTATCCTAATTATTTCACGTGTTCTATTTACTTTACTTCAGCACCTCAATTCATGCTGGTAACATACATATACGCCCACCTGTTTTTTTTGTTTGGAAACAATGGAAACTGGAAGAGATAGATGAAAACGATGTTCTACTAAGTTGTAGATAATAACACTAAACGTCTGTGAAGAATTTTCCACATTTTTCCACACACTACTACTATTTTTTTCACCACCGTCAAAATCGCTCCTTGTAACATAACTATACGCCCACTTACGAAAATTCTTTTTTTAAGAAATAATCGTTTAAAGATTCTATTAAAAATATAGAAACTTTTAAACGAACGATATTTTTGAATGCCTTTTTAAATGCATCATGGCTTGTGTAATGTACTTTTTAGGCACAAAATAAGGAATTTCGTATATTTCGATTTTTGGTATTGTTTTGGTTCCATTTTTTAGATATAACACTGAAAACATAACCTTTGGAAACATGTACAGCAATTGCTGATCCAACACTTGCAAGGTACATACAAAAATACCTGCCGAAAAAAAGCAGAAAAAATGCCATGAGATATTGTTAAAACCTTCTGGACATAGAGGTTATACGAAGTTTAAATTCAATTGTCGTAGGTAATCAATCATTTTCATGAGCAAGGATGGGCAGCGTTGGAACTTTGGGAAAGTATGATTGCAACGATTCACCCTTAAAGGTTTCATCCAACTTTCTTCAAATTACTCAGCGCTCTTGAATAGGCCGTTTTGAATTAGCAGGGTTGGAGAGTCAAAACTAGGATTGAAAGTAGTTTCAATTGGAAGGAACTGATCATAGTGTCTCATGATGTTCATTTCTATTCTAAGTTCTAAATCATAATTTAGAATAATATGGAAAAATTCAAAGCCGCGCATAGTTATTTAAATCTTTAAAAAACTTCATTTGTTTCTAGTTTTATCAACATTAAAATATGTCTAAAGACTCTTTTGTTTTTATTATGAGAGATGAAGAGCAGAAATTAAATAAAAAAATCGATAATGTGGGAATTTTAGCAATTAAATTGAAGTTGAAACGACCGATGAAAAAAAAAGTCATTATAAAACATGTTTAAATCCCACATAAACTATAAACATATTTTTTGTAACATTTCAAAAGTTGTCACTAAAAAAAATCTAATATTTTAGAGCATACAGCTACACGGTTTAAAATAAAATTCCAGCTCGATCGAAAAAACAAAGAAAATGAATAAAAAAACAATTTTATGAGCTGAAAACAATTTCACCGTCGTCAGCCAGCAAAAAAAAAGCATGAGAACCAGAAAAACCATTTCAACGAAAGCAAAACCGAAAACCCACAAAACCCGCAAAATCAAATCAAACAACATTAAGGTACACACATACACCCGAGCCCGTTTACACCGCGTTGGGGTTTGGTTCGACGGGGTTTTGCAATTCCGGCGTTCCGGCGTGTCGTCGTCCTGCGAAGGACGGACCGGCAAGCGCTTTGTCCTCACCTAATTAAATTGACTTTCGCTTTTCTCCACACACCATTGGGCACGGGGCGAATCTCCATCGGTGGACCCGAGGTGGTTTCGGTGCTGATTTCGCTCATTTGCTCTATCGATTCGGCTGAGCTTTCCGTGTCTTCTTTTTTTTCTCGTTTCAGTGTCATCTAGTTTTGTAAACCCACTGTGGGTGAGGTGAAAAGCGAGAGGGCTAAAGGAATATTTATTCTGTCTCCTTTTGTCATGCAATTTCCCTCCGTTGCATGCAACCATCGCTGTACCGCTCTCTGTTGACCCTTCGCTTCAATTGGGAACGAGGATTTTAAAGCTTTTCACCTTTTTATTCGCCGCTGGAAAGGATTATTTTTTCCCTGTCCCGGATTGGCCTGGACGCACATTCGTTTCGGATGCTTTCGTTTAAATTGAAACTAAGAACCGAGGCCAGTTTAAAAAAGGCGCATCCGCCCATTAAAAATAATACGCCCCACACCCCCGCGGGAGCGCCTTTTTCGCTTCGCGGTCACCGTGAATGACTTTTCCGTGCGCGTGTGTCTGTCTGTCTGGGGCGCTCGCTCGGTTCCTTTAATTATATTTTGCAGAAAATTTATTTTAACGTCTCGAACAATTAACGAGAAAATAAGTTTTATCATGAATTCTCCGCCGATGCAGGCGACCGTGTTTCGGGACGGGTGGGAGGGAGCGAGCAAGCGGGCAGGTGTGAGGGGAAACTTGGCCATACTTTTGCAAACGCACCTCTCTCCCCTCCACCACCCCACCACTCGACGCAAGCACTCGAGGGAAGAAGAGTTTCGCTCCGGCCAGGTTGCAGTTGATTTCTTGTCTTGGTTGGTTTGGTCCTTTTTTCTCTTGTTCCGACTATCACTGGGAACCAGGGAAGTCATGAATGGAAACGGAAACCGAAAAATGGCAAACCGTACCATGGCGTGGCGTTTGCTTGGGAAAACTTTTAACGGGCCACTGGGAAACTGGAGCGTTGCAGTTCCAAGCAAAAAAAAGGGCAAAAAACATAAAAATAACAACAGCCAAAACTGCCAACAGCCGAAAATGGTAGCTCCGTGGGCGCAAAAAGTGGGCAGAAATTTACGATCCGAGTCCAATTATTGATACTTAGCATGTTGGCGCCATGGTCCGCGACGACGACGCTCGGCCTGGCTGGGCTGGGAAAAGGGCACAGAACTTGGAAAATACTATTCACTGCTCCGACGCTGATAGTCTCCCGGGGGGGTTTTGGGAGCGACACGGAACGAAAATAAACAACCAGAGGCCAACGGGGACCGCCACACTGCACCGACCGCCGAGTTTCACAGTTAAGAAGATTTACCCTTCATTAGGCTGATTTCTTTATGCCCCACCCATACTTCTCAGCGCTCAGGCTCAACAGTAATGACGACGCCAAAAGAAAAATAAAACGGGCAAACGGGTGCCCTAACGAGTGGCAGCAACTGACGATAAGAGCTTTTCCAGCATTATGCGTTTGATAATTGTTTATTGATATTCGACTGCAGAACGCGGCGGCGGCGGTGTGCACAAACAGCTCATTACTTCTTTTCGAGGCGGTCCGGGGGGTTGGTGCGGCCGAATAAATCACCCGCTCCGAGTAAATCACGGCCGCTCGGGTCGCGCAACCACACTTTTTGCTTATCAAACTGCCATCAGAATGATGGAGCGGTTTGGGTTTCTTGATGGCACGCGAATCACCAAAAAGGACACAATACACACAGGACAGCTGGTTTGAAGTGCGGTTCCATTTTCGCGCATTAGAAACACTCGGAACGGAGCGGCGAGCGTCACTTTGATGTTTGAAGGGTGAAAATGTCGACGGAATGGGACGATTTGTTTAAATTGATTGGCGTCACATTCTACGCAGCGATAAACGGTGGAATGTTATTTTTAATGATCGTCATTTTTTATTGCCCAAAAAAAAACATCGTCTCAGCTCATTAGAATAGTCGTTAGAGGGATGATTTTGTAAGGAGCTGTTTCGAATGAATGTTATGATTGTATACTTTTAGTACGGGACACAATAATTCGATTTCATGGAGCTTTTTTTTGGTAATAATTTGGCAGATTCATTTAATATTGCATCTCTGCAAATCAAAAATCACTGAAAATAAACATTTAAATAAGAGCATTTGCAGTCAGGCGATAGAAGATACCTTTTCCTAATGTATGTACAGCCCCTAATTTATTCGTCCTATCATTTTGCTAATAAAGCTATACAGAGAGACCAAATTCCTATCAGTTGGCAAATATAAAAGAAAAATAGGCAATAACATTCCAAGAATATTGTTTTTGATTGCTGATACAGCCCTAAAGTATGCAATACGCATAACAAATGCTTAAAGAATGCTTATTTAACCTCTCTGTACGCTTCGTATTAATACAGCATGTCGGATGAGAATGGCTTCTGCTTCAGCTGGTGTATATTTTGAGGAAAATGATTCAGTGTTTTCCTGTATGACTCTTGAGATATTCCAGTAAGCAATATTGGAATAGCAAGTGATAAAGAAAGCAATAAAAAATGGCCGTTCAGATTGCATAGTTTTCGGCTTTAGTGCTGTATCAGCCTGGAAGTATGCAATTTGTTCTACGAACGCTCTCTTAGTAACGAATTATTAGTTGAGGCTTAATGACGCTTGCCGACTGAGGTATTTGTAATGTTTGTATAACGTTTTGTAACTTTGGGGGGGGGGGGGGGGTGAATTGGGAAGTGACAATCCGGTCGGGGATCACCCTACACGTACGCTCAAGAGCTGCAGCCACCACTTCGAATGCACTTGGGCTGCTGCGGGGGATGAATGTGCTATAGTGTGCAATTGCATTGCTGCTTGCAACCCCTTCCTCGTACGTACCAATTGCGAAAAGTTGGCAGGGAAACTGGAGTTCGCGAAAGCTTTAATTCGAGTAAGCGCAACATAGAGAACGAGTGAGAGAGATAGAGAGTGAGAGAGCCGAGTAGTCAAAAACATCCGGGCACTGTGCCAGACACTATCGGAATTTTCGAGGCGGTCCGGGGGGTTGGTGCGGCCGAATAAATCACCCGCTCCGAGTAAATCACGGCCGCTCGGGTCGCGCAACCACACTTTTTGCTTATCAAACTGCCATCAGAATGATGGAGCGGTTTGGGTTTCTTGATGGCACGCGAAGCAACAACAACAACACCAAAAAACGCACAATACACACAGGACAGCTGGTTTGAAGTGCGGTTCCATTTTCGCGCATTAGAAACACTCGGAACGGAGCGCGGCGAGCGTCACTTTGATGTTTGAAGGGTGAAAATGTCGACGGAATGGGACGATTTGTTTAAATTGATTGGCGTCACATTCTACGCAGCGATAAACGGTGGAATGTTATTTTTAATGATCGTCATTTTTTATTGCCCAAAAAAAAACATCGTCTCAGCTCATTAGAATAGTCGTTAGAGGGATGATTTTGTAAGGAGCTGTTTCGAATGAATGTTATGATTGTATACTTTTAGTACGGGACACAATAATTCGATTTCATGGAGCTTTTTTTTGGTAATAATTTGGCAGATTCATTTAATATTGCATCTCTGCAAATCAAAAATCACTGAAAATAAACATTTAAATAAGAGCATTTGCAGTCAGGCGATAGAAGATACTTTTTCCTAATGTATGTACAGCCCCTAATTTATTCGTCCTATCATTTTGCTAATAAAGCTATACAGAGAGACCAAATTCCTATCAGTTGGCAAATATAAAAGAAAAATAGGCAATAACATTCCAAGAATATTGTTTTTGATTGCTGATACAGCCCTAAAGTATGCAATACGCATAACAAATGCTTAAAGAATGCTTATTTAACCTCTCTGTACGCTTCGTATTAATACAGCATGTCGGATGAGAATGGCTTCTGCTTCAGCTGGTGTATATTTTGAGGAAAATGATTCAGTGTTTTCCTGTATGACTCTTGAGATATTCCAGTAAGCAATATTGGAATAGCAAGTGATAAAGAAAGCAATAAAAAATGGCCGTTCAGATTGCATAGTTTTCGGCTTTAGTGCTGTATCAGCCTGGAAGTATGCAATTTGTTCTACGAACGCTCTCTTAGTAACGAATTATTAGTTGAGGCTTAATGACGCTTGCCGACTGAGGTATTTGTAATGTTTGTATAACGTTTTGTAACTTAAGCGACGTTTGAATTTTACTTAACTGCATAGGTATATACAAATAGTGTACGTCAATTATATATTTGCTTAAAATTTATTATGTTCTCTACATTCTTGCTCCACTTTCTGTACGTAGCCCAGGAACATAATTCAATCTATTTGCCAGGGCTTTCGCAACTTCATCAAAATATAGCTGCAGAGCATGAAAAGAACGATACGATCTTCACTCGCGTTTAACAACCCGAGTGTGCATATAATATCCTACGGTAAGTACAACGAGCCACAGTAACGCGATACCCCACTGCTGCAGAAGGTGACAGCACAGGAATTTAACCACATCCGTGCCCCTCGCGGCAATAGTAAGAACCTGCGCTGTTTAGTACCACCACGAACGAACGGAACGGAGCGCACTGGAAGCGAGACTCACCTGTACGTCCTTGCTGAACATGTTGTTGGTGTGCAGCACCATGGAGCTGAAGTTACGGACCGAGTCGAACTCGAACACCATCTCGACCGGCTTGCCGGCCCATCCGAGTGAGTCATTACGCCAACCGACCCAGTCGTAGCCTGTGGAGGGAGAAAAAAAAGAAAGGAAACGGAGAAAGAGTTTGAAAAAAGAATCTCCACCAAAGGATTGGCGGGGTGTCTGAGTGAGCGGGCACCCGGGTGAGCATATTAAAATTTATGTTCCTACAACATGTGATACTTTCAAGGTATTCAGAGTTTCTGCCGCTTCCGTGTCCCCTGCTGCCTGCTGCCCGACACAGGAGGAAAATGAATTCCAGACCAGAACGAGATGGAAATGCGAATGAAACGGAATGAAAATCCTCAACCGGAACAAGCCGGAGGTTTGAAGTAATGCGGGCGTTTTCCTTGGAATGCTACCGGGCGCGGGGGGGGGGGGGGGGGGGTGGGGAAGGGGCCTATCCGTCCGGGTTTGGGTGGCGCAGTGATTGGTGCTGGTGTGGTTGCCGTGGTGTTTGTTTAAGATCGCACACACACGTTCTCCACGCATGCATGTACGCACGCGGACTCTGCGCTGTTGTGAGATGGGAGATGTGGTGGGGAGAGTATATGTACTACACAATTTTTCCGGGAAAAAAGCTGCTCGAAATCACAGCATTTCCTTCCGGGTCCGGGTGGAAATTTTTACCTTTCTGCGGGATGAGTGAGGCACGACATAATACTCTTCAGTTTGAAATATTTAGGAGCACAGTACGGTGACTTATATCGACGTTACAATGTTCACAACATAATATTATGACAGTTGCGTTTAAAACGACATCGGTTCGTCGGAAGAAGGAAGCGTACCTCATAAATTTCAAATTACGTACTCGAAAAACCAATAACTTGACTTCACCCGTACGCAGGATATAGCTTTACTCCGTGTCTCCCTTTCAGCGACAAAATCACACATTAATAACCAACGAAATAATGAATCGAAAAACAAAGAATTAAAAGGTATAAATCGCATTGCCAGCAAAGGAAAACACACGGTCCGGGTTTCTCCACTCGGGCAAACTTTCCCAGAGGCGTGATAAGACACTGTGCAGTAAGACGAAGTTCGTCTGCGAAGAAGGAACACGCATTCCGCAGAAGGCAAAGCAAGAATCATTGTAAGGTATCCGCGGGACCCAGTTACCAGGAAGGCGAATCCGCGCATACTGCGCCCCGGAATAAAACCCGGGAAAGGAAAACTCGTGCCTCCCACTCTCCCTGTCCCCTTCTGGCACGCTTTTGTGCAAGCGAGAAGCGAGAAACCCCTTAGCCGGTACGGTACGGCGAACCGGCGAGCGAGACGGTGTGTTTGTTTTTCATTAAGTTTATCTCCGGGAAATATTTTTAATTCAGTGCAAACATAAGTGGGTTAGCAGTGGAAGTTTGCAAGCGCGCAGCGGGTGCAGCGCGCGATGTAAGCGCGTTTGAAAGCGCAACCGGCAGGCAGCCAGTGACGGAACGCGAGGAGAAGCGAACAGGTTTCCTTCTTTCTTTCTTTTGTCATTTCAAGCGAAGGAATGTTTAAAATACCGGAAAGCTCCGAACCCCTTGCACACACCACGCTTTGGCCATGGAATGGGGAGGGAGTGAAATCGGAAAAGTCCATTCAAAAGGAATGGAAAAGTGCGATATACGCGGACCCGAAGGACATCATTATATTGAACCAACAGAGCGACTTCTAATCTAGCCAATCGATCGAATCGCATCCCCCATCCGTTTGGGGTGTATATTTCTTTTTTCTCCAACAGTAATCGATAGCAGTGGAAAGTTACGCCTTTACCTTTAAAGCGTAAGGACATTCGAAATGGGTTGTTTTTTCCATTTTTAATGAAAAAACGGCATCTTATACAAATCAAGTTCTGTCATGGACTACAGCTGTTCTTATTTTTGGGCTATTTTAGCTAATAAAAAACAAATTGTCTGATGAAAAGCAAATGAGGTCTTCTCTTCTCTAAATGCTCTCTAAATAAAGAAGCCTTCGAAATGGCCACTCAAACACACCCACGCATATGCACGCACGTACGCACGCAATATGCTCGTGTTGATTGCAACAGAGTAGGAATTTCAATTTCCGAAAATCGTTCTGTAACGCATCGCACCAAGCACCGGCGGACAGATTGAATTCGCCCAATGCCCACCATTTCCGGCTGGACATCGGGCCCGTGCGCGTCCGATTCCGAGGGTGCCAATCTCATTTCTAAAGCCCAGCGCCACACCCCCGCAAATGCCTCATCGACCGCCACAGCTGCTGCAGGGATCATGAATGAATAGTTCCGGATCGATGCACCTAATCGCGTTGCATAAAGTGTATGACGACGTGCACATCCGACGGTCCTCTGGCGGCTGGTGCAAGGATCAACTGACATCCTACTCCGGCCGCCACCCCACACACCCTTCGGTTGCAGTAAAATCATTCACCCGCGCACGGCGATGGGATTGGTATGGAAAATATGTTGAACATTTCCGCCGGACTAGCTCCACGTTCGGTCGCGGTTGGTGTACATCGATCGTCGCCATGGTCGTCGTCGTCGTCGTCGTGGCCGCAGGATATTTTCCGGTGCACACAAACACACATTCGGCGGCGGCGGCACGGGCAACAAATAAAAGCGCCGCGCGTTGAAATGTTGTCGGCACCGAAACGCGAATCCGTTTCTCGCGCTACAGCCGTGGGGAGATTGAACGATTTGGGAATGGTCATTTCATCAGCAGCCCGGCCGGCGATGCTGCTTCCGGTTTTTGTTGCGATGCTGCTTCCATTTCGTTGTTGTTTTTTACTGGGGTTTTAGTCTTACGTGATCATTTTGTTTCGCGAGTTGCAGTCTGCTCACGGTGTGGCCGCAGCGTTTTCTAAAGAAATGTGGCCAAAATTTTATTGTTTTCAAACCAAACATTCAAACTATGATACAACGTTTGTTTTGAATTATTCAATATTTTAATATTACTCAGTGTGTTTTGTATTCCTCCACGTCATAATTAATTGTCTAATGTCGGAATTGTGAAGAGAACATATTTTGTGAAATCCACCTCAGATAACGTTTGTTGAACTCAGATAATGTTGTCTTCATGGGTTCCATATTCATGTCAGTATCTTATTTCATACGGAACTTCTTGTTTCCATACTACCAAAAGATATTTTGTTAAAGAATACCTTGAATTGAATACCTTGAATTGAATGTCTTGTTTAAAATATGTGTCCTTATTTTGTTATATCATATCGCGGTTTACTGTTTGAATAAGAAAAGTAGTAATATTAAATAGTACGTGGAGTCCACAGTTTTCTTAAAAAATATATTGTTAGTAAAACTTGTATGATTCTGGAAGTGTTTTAATAATATAAAGATATTACAATTTTACAGGGTATTACAATTGCTTTATAAGAAAAATACTAAATTAAATTGAATTTATCGAATTGGATATAAACATGGACATAAACAAATCATGTAATTTCCCTTAAAATACATTTAAACAAATCGAACTGAAACTTTCTTTAAATACTGAAAAAATCGATTATTAATTTAAAAAAGCATTACCCAAATCCCATTCAAATCCCATTGATGATGATCATTGAAGGATAAATTTCATGTGATAAAAACAATCAAAGTAATATTCATAATTGTGAAAATATCCAAACTTAGCGTTTCTTATATCAAAGCTCCTTAACTTCATAGTTTTTGTTATTTTTTGTTTTTTGTTGTTTTTGATAGGTAATAGAACCTTCCACATTTCATGCCCGGTTATACCCACCGGAACAGCTGGCACTGGCTCATGCCGTCGGTGTCGCTAAACCTCTGCCGCCCCACTGACGCCACTGTTCTACTCCCGGAATCTGGAACCGTTTCCGGTTGGCGGAAGAATACCCAAATCTGCTTTTTTTTCCTGCCACACTCCTCTCTGGCTTTCTTCGTTACTCCCTCCAGTACTGCGTTGTGCCGTTTTCCATCTGCCACTAGCCAGTTTGCAATCGTCGCAACATCTCCGACCTGTTGTATCGCAGGGCTGAGAGGTAGAAATTATTATTTTTATCGCCACCAGTAGCGCTTTTGCATACGATTCGCGAACGTGCACCCATTTTCCGGGAAGGCAGGATAGATCCGGTTATTATTCCCGGGACGCATCGCCCTTGCGGAGGATCATCGGACTAGGGCTAGGGCGAACATGAAGCGTACGACGGTGTCCGTTCCCTGCACGGTTGGTATAGTGAGGGGTTTTTCCCCCACGTTGCATTTTACTTTCTCGATGCAAATGTACCAATTCGTGGCGATGAATAAAACATTGCGCTTTGCCGGCTCCGGCGCTAGGGATTGAAATCATGATGGACATGAGATATGAAAGACTGGATAGAGGATGCATTTCTGGCAGAAAGAATACCAATTGTCCCGAATTTTGCTACTTTTTTCATCGAGAATGTTTAGCATAATTTCTTTTATATTGTGTTTTCTTATATTTGCTTATCAATAAACGTACCATCAGTTGAAATTTTGAGTAGGCAATGCGTTTTTTATATTAATGATAGAATGTTTTCAGAATTTAAAGAAAGCTTTAGCTTAAAAATGTCAAAATATTTATGTTTAGTTAAATTACATGATTCGTTTTTGTTCATGCCTAGTAAAATAGGATCTCAAAAACTCGATAAAATCAATTAAACTTAGTGTAATTATGGTTATTATGAAAAAATCCTAAAACAAAAACAATATATCTTGACTGGTCCAACATTTTTTTTTTAATTTATGTATAAGTATGAAGGCCTTGGTGGCCGTATTGTCAGTGACTATTGGCACTGACCGACATTTTTGTTCTTAGGGAATTTCCTCCCTGTAGTTTGGCCTTATCCCGGGCTTACTCGGTTGTGCTGACTGGTCCAACATCCTTATTATCTTTATTTTATCTTTATTTTTTTCCAAAATATTACAGGTTTGACAAAGAATAAGAATATTCTTTAGAAAACCCCAATCTTATTAGATGCTGAAAACTAAACAGTTTTGAGTAAAATTGAGTAAAAACTGTGTACTCCACACACTATGTATTATTACTACTTTTCTTATTCAAACAGTAAACCGCGACCCGTAAACCCAACAAAAAAAGAACACGTTATGTAATTTTCTTCACACTTGTCTTGTGTCCGCATTTCCTGTCCAAAAAAAACATCGCAAACAGATGAAAATTACCTGCTTAAGGCAAATTTCCGCTCGTGCTCAAACGCACAACACAGCGGAGAAAAAGGAAACGCTTTAAAATCCCAAACCTCCCATCCACCCACCCACTCACACACACACCGCTCGGGAAAAGCGGCGAAAAGTTGGCAGGGAAACTGGAGTTCGCGAAAGCTTTAATTCGAGTAAGCGCAACATAGAGAACGAGTGAGAGAGATAGAGAGTGAGAGAGCCGAGTAGTCAAAAACATCCGGGCACTGTGCCAGACACTATCGGAATCCTACGGCGCAGACGAGTCGTCGTGTGCTGTCGGAGTCAAGTGCAACGCGAGTTCTTATGCACTCGACAAGGCAGGAAAGAACAAAGGTCGGTCGGGAATTGTTGTGCAGGTATGTTGATATCTTTGCTGCACCATTCCTAACACGACGGAGCGTGCAATAACAATCTTCCACCGGTAGAATAATGGTGATAATGATGATGGAGAGTTGACTGTGAAGGGGATGATGTGCATCGTTTTGTTTTCAAATCTAAAACAGCATCGAAGGGAACGTTGTAGCTCCTGCTACGTTCCGCTACTGCCCACCAGAGGGCGCCGTGCACAGGTGAGCTTCAAACGCAAGCAATAAATTTCATTTTTGAGTTGTTCTACTCCATAAACTTCGATTTAAATTGGAGATGTTAGTAAAGGGTAATCTATCAGATTGATTAGAATTTAAGCGTAGAGAACACCGGCTTAAAATGATCCTATTTTATACTTCCAGATTCTTTTCAGCTGCAACGCCGGGCTCTTCTTCAGTAAACCAAGCAACGTTTGCTTCCGATATCCGACACATTCTCCAGAATTGGAATCGTTGTAGCCGAAGGCACAGGGAATAAAATCGTTCGCTTGCGTTTTCTGCCAAGCGGATTTTCGGGTTGCCATTTTTCATCCGTCTCGGGACCTTTCCCAGAGCGATCTTTGACCTTTCGCTCTCAGGATCTTGAGTCGGGACGGTGTGCTGTGGAAACGTTTTGAACTGTGTGACCGTAGGAGCTGGCTCAACTTTCGAAGGAAAGACCGGGACAAAGACCAGGATTTAACGCTGTAACTCCGCTTAACGGAAGCACCGTGTGCCTGGTCCAGTCTTTAAGTGTTCGATACGAAGTTCTCCTTCCGTTGTTTCCGGCTTTTGCCACAAACGAAAAAGGATCACCAACATGCCCGGACGGTGAAGAAGAGTGTGAAACAAACGAAGCGCAAGAAACACATACACCGAATGCTTTGTCACATACCATGCTTCGATGTTGAGCAGCGTTTCTGTTGGCTTAGTGGCACAGGAACCTTAATGGTGGTTCACGCAAAAAAGGGAGGAACAGAATGTTTTGGGTTGAAATTTAAAGTTACTGCCGGATGGGCCGAGATGTCGTTTGCGGTTGCGAATAAAGGTTTAGTAGTTTTTTTTTCTACTTCATTTGTTAGCAATGCTCGAATAAATTTTAATTTAAGATTTTTCCGATTAACCAGGGGCTCAAGCTGGTCTATTTGGATATATTTAGTTAGCTGAGGTGGGTTTTGTCAAATTTGAGGTGCATATTGGCCCTGTAATGACATTGAATGACTTGAATGAAAAATGTTCTTTCATGTTTAAATGTTCATCGTTTGAGCCAAAAAAATAGAAAAAAAGAAGCTTTAGATACGACAATTCCTTAAGAAATTTGTGCAGATTTAGAATCTAGCCTATATTTTACGAGTAAACAGATGAAAAAAACATTGGTTTGGCAAATGTTTTCATTAAAATTGAATCATAAAAATCAATTTTACACATTTCTCCACCATTCCCCTTTAAATTCACCACTTTTGTCAACATTAATGTGAAACTTTCAGAGAATGATAAAAATGTATTATAATTCTTTAAATTTATCATGTTTTTTTAATCTAATGCTAGGTGTTTAAATTGCTTTCGATCAAATAAATATTAAGCTTTACTTAGTAATGAGCCTTGCAATGTAAATCTTTGTAAAAGTAGCGTGAAACTCGAAAAACTGATGAAAATGAGGCATTTCAAGTGATCTTTTGAATTGTTAGAAATTTGAAATCACGTACTTAGAACTTTGGCGTTAAGCATGCACCAAATATTTTTTGGACAAAATTCATTCCAGTTCGCATATGTTATACGATGACTCAAATGTTATGGAGTACCACAAATGAAAAACAAACTAATTACGAAGAAACAATAAACAGGCACATATTCGAACCGCCTCAGCCGTGCCGCGCTCGTAGGGCTTCGCAATGGGATATGCCGCTACAATCGTGTGTTTTTACAGCAACTCCACAGCAGCTGGCGAACATTGTACGCCATCATAACGCGACGCGACTTACGCCATCACGTTCGCTACGCATCTCGCGCTCGCTATCAGAAATGACACACGCGTTCTAATGCGTTCTTTTGCCCGGCAGGAACCACGAATCTGCGCTACTGTTTTTATATCATTTTCCAAAACGCTACGCATTTGTCAACATAATGCCGCGAACACTTCGCCCGGCCAAAGAAACGCTTCGTGCGGGTCTCGCTTTGCGGGTTACGTGCTGCGGCGACGCACGCAATCATCCAATTTCACGAGGCCGAAATTTCCCACGGGAGGAAAACGGTCTCCCAAGTCTGCCGAGCGCGCCTATCCGTCCGGGTTTGGGTGGCGCAGTGATTGGTGCTGGTGTGGTTGCCGTGGTGTTTGTTTAAGATCACACACACACACACGTTCTCCACGCATGCATGTACGCACGCGGACTCTGCGCTGTTGTGAGATGGGAGATGTGGTGGGGAGAGTATATGTACTACACAATTTTTCCGGGAAAAAAGCTGCTCGAAATCACAGCATTTCCTTCCGGGTCCGGGTGGAAATTTTTACCTTTCTGCGGGATGAGTGAGGCACGACATAATACTCTTCAGTTTGAAATATTTAGGAGCACAGTACGGTGACTTATATCGACGTTACAATGTTCACAACATAATATTATGACAGTTGCGTTTAAAACGACATCGGTTCGTCGGAAGAAGGAAGCGTACCTCATAAATTTCAAATTACGTACTCGAAAAACCAATAACTTGACTTCACCCGTACGCAGGATATAGCTTTACTCCGTGTCTCCCTTTCAGCGACAAAATCACACATTAATAACCAACGAAATAATGAATCGAAAAACAAAGAATTAAAAGGTATAAATCGCATTGCCAGCAAAGGAAAACACACGGTCCGGGTTTCTCCACTCGGGCAAACTTTCCCAGAGGCGTGATAAGACACTGTGCAGTAAGACGAAGTTCGTCTGCGAAGAAGGAACACGCATTCCGCAGAAGGCAAAGCAAGAATCATTGTAAGGTATCCGCGGGACCCAGTTACCAGGAAGGCGAATCCGCGCATACTGCGCCCCGGAATAAAACCCGGGAAAGGAAAACTCGTGCCTCCCACTCTCCCTGTCCCCTTCTGGCACGCTTTTGTGCAAGCGAGAAGCGAGAAACCCCTTAGCCGGTACGGTACGGCGAACCGGCGAGCGAGACGGTGTGTTTGTTTTTCATTAAGTTTATCTCCGGGAAATATTTTTAATTCAGTGCAAACATAAGTGGGTTAGCAGTGGAAGTTTGCAAGCGCGCAGCGGGTGCAGCGCGCGATGTAAGCGCGTTTGAAAGCGCAACCGGCAGGCAGCCAGTGACGGAACGCGAGGAGAAGCGAACAGGTTTCCTTCTTTCTTTCTTTTGTCATTTCAAGCGAAGGAATGTTTAAAATACCGGAAAGCTCCGAACCCCTTGCACACACCACGCTTTGGCCCGCTTTTCCCGAGCGGTGTGTGTGTGAGTGGGTGGGTGGATGGGAGGTTTGGGATTTTAAAGCGTTTCCTTTTTCTCCGCTGTGTTGTGCGTTTGAGCACGAGCGGAAATTTGCCTTAAGCAGGTAATTTTCATCTGTTTGCGATGTTTTTTTTGGACAGGAAATGCGGACACAAGACAAGTGTGAAGAAAATTACATAACGTGTTCTTTTTTTGTTGGGTTTACGGGTCGCGGTTTACTGTTTGAATAAGAAAAGTAGTAATAATACATAGTGTGTGGAGTACACAGTTTTTACTCAATTTTACTCAAAACTGTTTAGTTTTCAGCATCTAATAAGATTGGGGTTTTCTAAAGAATATTCTTATTCTTTGTCAAACCTGTAATATTTTGGAAAAAAATAAAGATAAAATAAAGATAATAAGGATGTTGGACCAGTCAGCACAACCGAGTAAGCCCGGGATAAGGCCAAACTACAGGGAGGAAATTCCCTAAGAACAAAAATGTCGGTCAGTGCCAATAGTCACTGACAATACGGCCACCAAGGCCTTCATACTTATACATAAATTAAAAAAAAAATGTTGGACCAGTCAAGATATATTGTTTTTGTTTTAGGATTTTTTCATAATAACCATAATTACACTAAGTTTAATTGATTTTATCGAGTTTTTGAGATCCTATTTTACTAGGCATGAACAAAAACGAATCATGTAATTTAACTAAACATAAATATTTTGACATTTTTAAGCTAAAGCTTTCTTTAAATTCTGAAAACATTCTATCATTAATATAAAAAACGCATTGCCTACTCAAAATTTCAACTGATGGTACGTTTATTGATAAGCAAATATAAGAAAACACAATATAAAAGAAATTATGCTAAACATTCTCGATGAAAAAAGTAGCAAAATTCGGGACAATTGGTATTCTTTCTGCCAGAAATGCATCCTCTATCCAGTCTTTCATATCTCATGTCCATCATGATTTCAATCCCTAGCGCCGGAGCCGGCAAAGCGCAATGTTTTATTCATCGCCACGAATTGGTACATTTGCATCGAGAAAGTAAAATGCAACGTGGGGGAAAAACCCCTCACTATACCAACCGTGCAGGGAACGGACACCGTCGTACGCTTCATGTTCGCCCTAGCCCTAGTCCGATGATCCTCCGCAAGGGCGATGCGTCCCGGGAATAATAACCGGATCTATCCTGCCTTCCCGGAAAATGGGAAAAAGTCCATCACACCCGTTCCAAGAACAAATTCTTCGGCTCCAAATCATCTTAAAAATGATCCGTCCCGTTGCCGTCTCACTCTCGCCCACGCTGCAGCAAGAGGCCAATCAAATTCCGCTCGGGGCGAAAATAAGCCCAAAATGACGGTTCTGTGGGGACGCCATCATCTGTCACCTTTCGCACCAGAACACGCAGCAGAGCGCACCGGCAGGATTATCGGACTCGGGACTACTGTGGAGCAATTTCGAGAAGCGGGAGCAAAACACACCTATTGTACGTGAAGTCTCGCCCCGGCCGGGCCGGGCCGGGCTTTCAATCATGTGGAGTGTGTCCCGCAGCTCACACTCCCGAACCGGTGTTCCTGTGTGTGTGTTGTCTATTCCGGTGTCGCCGCCGTATGTCATTTCAAAACTAATCTCGGGTGTTGTGTCCCTCGAGGGGGACACGCCGCGTCCAGCGCTGGAAGCGCATTTGTCACCTAGGACGTGGGCCTTTGTTTCTGGCGCTTTGGCTCCATCGCTTTTTTTTGCTTCCATTGTACCACCCTGCTCCATAGATTACCCCGGAGTTGGTGGTGGATCTTGGTGGCGCTCAGGGGAAGATAGGATAGAGGTCGTAAGGTGCACTGGGAGGGTGTGCGTGTCTGGCTCTAATGGAGGCAAAATTACAATTCCCGACCCGGGTGCTCCCTATCGCGCTGGACTCGCGATCACCACTGGTTGAATGCACCGCAAGTCAACGTTCGAGCTTTCTGGCCGTTGTGGAGCAACTGTCCACGAGGCGAGGAAATTGTCACTGGTCGAGAAAACACAATAAAAGTTGATAATGACTCCTGGGATCGATGGGACGGCGACGACGACGACGCCGACGCCGGCTGTCCGGGTCTCGAAGGGACGACACCGATGCAAGCTACACTTTCCCCGAACTCACTGCTCCACGGCAATATGGTGGTGGAAATTGTGTCCCGGACAGCCGGGCCGGGCCTTATTGCAGTGGCAAATTAGATTGACGCGCTTCGCACCGTCTACTTCAGTTTCCATTGCCGAGCACATTCGCTACAGCTTGCCGGCGCGCTCGCTATCGACCGGAGTTTGCCATTACGGTATTTGTTTGTAATTTTCCCTCAATAAAGTCATCAGGAAAAGTTGATAAAATAGCGCAGACTCCATTGGTGGCGCAGTCCTTCGATGAGCTGCGAACTATGATTGAGTCGAGTGAAACTTTTACCCAACGTTCGAGTACTGGTTGTATTGGGTAGTTACCATCGGGCAAGGACGACGGAAGAGTCGAAGGACATTCGTTGATACTTCCCGTGCAGTAGGTTGCTGAGTGACAGCAATCTATGACCCAATAAGATGAGGAAGAGAGAATGAAGAAAAGAGATCCAGAAGATCCTTCCAGAAAGTTGAAGACCAGTCGTGAGCTTTTCATTACACTAAACACGCCATTCGAATGGTAGTGATTTATTTCATCCGTATATTGATTCTTTATCAATAATTATTTGAACCAAAGTGTTAAAAAACTGCGAAACTAACGGGTTATATGTTGCCATTACTTTGAAAGAAATACTGTCCTTCAACTAAACTTGTTTGAAATAATTCGAATTTTCTCCATGTTTCATTACATATCGCCAAACAACTACAAACCTGTCTTTCTTATCCTTCCAGAGGGTCTCATCTCTTACAGCATACCGAAGGGCGTCATACGCGGCGTCGAGGTGGATCTGTCCGATCGCACGTACGACGGCGAAGAGGAAGGCGATCGGCTCGTGCACGGCCTCGGCCAGCTGGTCGACGGGCAGAAGGGCGCCGACAACTTCCGCATCGACATACACGGCTTCGGCAAAGGTGAGTTTTTTTAAAGCATGCGTACATTTCGCACTCCCGCATTAATCTTCAAAGCAGACCCGCTCGAGGAACGTCATGTTTTTGAAGTGCGTGCGCTTTGTTTCTCGTTAGCGCAGCTCGATTGCCTCCGCTCAGTAATACCTGCCACGGGGCCTGGCGCGTAAAGCTGGCTTCGGCCTAATCGATTTTCCTTATGTTATTTCAAGTGTTTCGTTTCTCCAAAAGAAAGCTCCCTTTCATGTGCATTCCTTCATCCGAACCGGCCGGCTAAAGCACCGGATCGAAATTCTTCATTTCCATTCTTCGGAAGCCAACGGTGTGGCAAGCTATTTTCTAGGCACTGAACGGGAACAAAAAAAACGCTTTTCCAACGCAACAGCCGGCAAACGATAGGCCCAATGTTGCAATAATTCAAATTCAGCCCTGTGGAGTTGTTCGGTCTTTGATCCAGCAGTGGCAGAAGTAGTAGCTCCACTTGTGCTCCGAGATTCATCGAATCGTACTCGTCGCTCAAAGCTCAAACACTACACACGGTGGAAAAGTGGTTGTTTCAAGAGTGTGCGTGTGTGTGTGTGTTGTGTGGGGGGGAGAGGTCCTTCCGAGGAAAAGAAAGGAGAACGGTGGAGTATTTGTGTTCGCATTAAATACTTTCGATTGTGTGTGCAATTTGAAAAGCTACACCGAGGAAACATTTGGGGAGTGTGCTTTCTCCCCCCCCCCTCCCCCAACCGGAGAGCTTTTCCTTGAACGATGTGCAAACATATCACGTTCCGTGTTGCGAGTGTCTGTGTGCTCGCTCCGTTTCTTCTCGAGAGACCCTCATTTCGCTCATCAACAAACAAGATCAAGTGGGTGTACGTGTGAGTGTGAGTTGGCTCCTGGTACGATGATTTGTTTGTACGGTACAGAGAGAGAGAGAAAAAAAACATACGGGAAAATCGGCACCGAAGAAAAGCGTTTAATTTTTCTTTCCTCAAGCTTAAACACCCACTCGAGCCGGAATCTTTTGCTAATGGTTTTTGCCACCCCTAACGGCTGGCTCTACTCGTGTGCTGTGTATTGGTGAAGTAGAAACTCGATAGATTTCCACTCACAACCCGCTCCCGCATGCGAGAAAGCCCCACTCCCTTCGGGAACGGAGTCGGGTGTGAGTTTATGCAAATAATTGTGTGGAAGGAACACAAACCTCCAGCAGCTACAGAAGAACTGGACGGAGGGGGTGGCGCTCGTTTGGCGCTCCATTTGTTTCGCAAAGTTAATTGTTTCATGGATGGCAACATTCCTTGCGACTGTCGGCACGGCGACGTCTTCTGCAACTGACGTCCGCCGTTTCAAGTGTGTGAGTTTGCAGTTTTGTTTTCCACCCATTTGTGTCGAGTTTTCCTCCGGCAGGCGAGAATGCACAGAATGTTTATGAAAACGCCCCCCCCTCCCCTTAAGGAACGGTGGCTATTGCGGCAAGTTCAGGGAAGTTAGTCTCGGAACTGTTTCTCGATCAGTAGCTCCTCCTGCCAAGGCGGGAATGACTCGGCGCAACCGAAGCAGGCGGAGCAGTTCGAGGGAGGGGGAAAAGCCTCTGCGGGAAGGAGGGTCAAGAACCATTCGGTCACGTCAGTCGATGCACTCCCAGGCTGCAGCGAGCAGGCACCACCGCTGGTGTTGAAATGTTGTTCCTATTAATTACCTTCTAGTTGATAAATTCTCGTCTGTGCGGCTTTGCCCCAGCGATAGTCAAGGGAAAAAGTTTTCCAAGTAATTTTCCACCATTTGCTAAATGATGCTTACACAGCTGCATGTGTTGTGCGCACTTCCTCGAGAGTGTAGCACATAGTATCGCTGTGAAAAATGTGTACACACGGGCCGGATCCGGCTCCGGAGAAACGCAATTTCGCTCGCGCAGCAATGTTGCGCTGCGTGCGTGCTTTTAATCTGCACCGGACGAGGGCTGCGCCATCGGCCAACGCCTAATGGTTACTGGAAAAGATTGAACTTATGATTGCTTCACCCGGGATTGGAAAAGTCTGCCGGGCTTTCCCGGACCGAGTTCGGGTGCCTGGGAACTACTGCGTTCAATTCCATCGTAATCTTCAGCTGGCGAGATGATAAATAGGCGCTCTTTCGCATACAGCCAGGCATATGCTGGTCAAGGTGAAGAAGGGGAGGAGGGGGGGAGGGGGCTCTCCATTTTACATCGTCCGACCGGAGCTTTCTTCCCGCAATCGAAACCGAAAGACAGCCGTCAACTACAATCTACATAATCAATAAAGCTTAATAATCCCGCATGCCTGCGGAGGAGCCGTACATAATTCTCACTCCACGTCCGCCGCTTGGCTTCCATCGATCGATCGGTTCCGTACAGCAGGGGGGCAATCCCACAGCAAGCAGCTACGTGTGCATCTCTCTGTGCCACATGCAAAGCAGCTCAGCCGTTGTGTCAGCACCCATGATGCAGCAGCAGCCGGTGGACGAAGCAGCCCATGTTGATTGAGGTTTTGTGGAATCGAAATCGGTAGCATACGGA
>KZ071082.1:98266-108905 GCA_002091845.1 Anopheles cracens | reverse complement strand
ATCCTCTAATCCCCTTCCTTTCTCTCCCTTCCTTTTTTGTTAATTGTTTGTGGTCCTTGTCTAAAGTATGTTAAATGTACAGCAGGTATCTTTTGCAGCATCTAGAGTGTTTGGGGCCGACAGTATCGCCGCACCAAAGGGAGGCAGACTTTGTGTGCGTCGGATAATTATGTTGGTTTTTTTTTTCGTTTTTTGTTTTTTTTTTTATGTTTGTTCAGCTACGTGACGTCTTCACACATGCCTGACGAAGGAAGAGAGAGGCGATAGGGGTTCGGCACCGATCAAAGGCGCAAACAAGCTGCCATCCCCCATATCCACCATCGCCACCATCACCATCATCACAAACACGCATACACCATCACCCATCCACAAACACCAACAATAGTAGCAATAAACCCGAATCGCACCACAACTCCACCCGGATATCCACACCATCCAGCACAACCGAGTAAGCCCGGGATAAGGCCAAATTACAGGGAGGAAATGCCCTGAGAACAAAAACGTCGGTCAGTGCACTTAGGCACTGACAATACGGCCACCAAGGCCGTCATACTTATAAATAAATAAAAAATAAATAAAACTTGTATGATTCTGGAAGTGTTTTAATAATATAAAGATATTACAATTTTACAGGGTATTACAATTACTTTATAAGAATAATACTAAATTAAATTGAGTTTATCGCATTGGATATAAACATGGACAATAAACAAATCAAGTAAATTCCCTTAAAATACATTTAAACAAATCGAACTGAAACTTTCTTTAAATACTGAAAAAAGTCGATTATTAATTTAAGAAAGCATCACTCACTAGACATTTCGACTTTTGATACGTTTATTGATAAATAAATAAATCTTGAAATTCAAATATTCAAATCCCATTGAAGGTGATCATTGAACGATAAATTTCATGTGATAAAAACAATCAAAGTAATATTCATAATTGTGAAAATATCCAAACCTAGCGTTTCTTATATCAAAGCTCCTTAACTTCATATTTTTGGTTAATATAACATTGGAACCAATTTGTTCCTCATATGTAATAGTACCTTCCACATTTCATGCCCGGTTATATCCACCGAAACAGCTGGCACTGGCTCATGCCGTCGGTGTCGCTAAACCTCTGGCGCCCCACTGACGCCACTGTTCTACTCCCGGAATCTGGAACCGTTTCCGGTTGGCGGAAGAATACCCAAATCTGTTTTTTTCCTGCCACACTCCTCTCTGGCTTTCTTCGTTACTCCCTCCAGTACTGCGTTGTGCCGTTTTCCATCTGCCACTAGCCAGTTTGCAATCGTCGCAACATCTCCGACCTGTTGTATCGCAGGGCTGAGAGGTAGAAATTATTATTTTTATCGCCACCAGTAGCGCTTTTGCATACGATTCGCGAACGTGCACCCATTTTCCGGGAAGGCAGGATAGATCCGGTTATTATTCCCGGGACGCATCGCCCTTGCGGAGGATCATCGGACTAGGGCTAGGGCTAACATGAAGCGTACGACGGTGTCCGTTCCCTGCACGGTTGGTATAGTGAGGGTTTTTTTCCCCCACGTTGCATTTTACTTTCTCGATGCAAATGTACCAATTCGTGGCGATGAATAAAACATTGCGCTTTGCCGGCTCCGGCGCTAGGGATTGAAATCATGATGGACATGAGATATGAAAGACTGGATAGAGGATGCATTTCTGGCAGAAAGAATACCAATTGTCCCGAATTTGCTACGTTTTGCATCGAGAATGTTTAGCATAATTTCTTTTATATTGTGTTTTCTTATATTTGCTTATCAATAAACGTACCATCAGTTGAAATGTTGAGTAGCCAATGCGTTTTTTATATTAATGAATGAATGTTTTCAGAATTTAAAGAAAGTTTTAGCTTAAAATTGTCAAAATATTTATGTTAAGTTAAATTACATGATTCGTTTTTGTTCATGCCTAGTAAAATAGGATCTCAAAAACTCGATAAAATCAATTAAACTTAGTGTAATTATGGTTATTATGAAAAAATCCTAAAACAAAAACAATATATCTTGACTGGTCCAACATTTTTTTTTTAATTTATGTATAAGTATGAAGGCCTTGGTGGCCGTATTGTCAGTGACTATTGGCACTGACCGACATTTTTGTTCTTAGGGAATTTCCTCCCTGTAGTTTGGCCTTATCCCGGGCTTACTCGGTTGTGCTGACTGGTCCAACATCCTTATTATCTTTATTTTATCTTTATTTTTTTCCAAAATATTACAGGTTTGACAAAGAATAAGAATATTCTTTAGAAAACCCCAATCTTATTAGATGCTGAAAACTAAACAGTTTTGAGTAAAATTGAGTAAAAACTGTGTACTCCACACACTATGTATTATTACTACTTTTCTTATTCAAACAGTAAACCGCGACCCGTAAACCCAACAAAAAAAGAACACGTTATGTAATTTTCTTCACACTTGTCTTGTGTCCGCATTTCCTGTCCAAAAAAAACATCGCAAACAGATGAAAATTACCTGCTTAAGGCAAATTTCCGCTCGTGCTCAAACGCACAACACAGCGCAGAAAAAGGAAACGCTTTAAAAACCCAAACCTCCCATCCACCCACCCACTCACACACACACCGCTCGGGAAAAGCGGGCCAAAGCGTGGTGTGTGCAAGGGGTTCGGAGCTTTCCGGTATTTTAAACATTCCTTCGCTTGAAATGACAAAAGAAAGAAAGAAGGAAACCTGTTCGCTTCTCCTCGCGTTCCGTCACTGGCTGCCTGCCGGTTGCGCTTTCAAACGCGCTTACATCGCGCGCTGCACCCGCTGCGCGCTTGCAAACTTCCACTGCTAACCCACTTATGTTTGCACTGAATTAAAAATATTTCCCGGAGATAAACTTAATGAAAAACAAACACACCGTCTCGCTCGCCGGTTCGCCGTACCGTACCGGCTAAGGGGTTTCTCGCTTCTCGCTTGCACAAAAGCGTGCCAGAAGGGGACAGGGAGAGTGGGAGGCACGAGTTTTCCTTTCCCGGGTTTTATTCCGGGGCGCAGTATGCGCGGATTCGCCTTCCTGGTAACTGGGTCCCGCGGATACCTTACAATGATTCTTGCTTTGCCTTCTGCGGAATGCGTGTTCCTTCTTCGCAGACGAACTTCGTCTTACTGCACAGTGTCTTATCACGCCTCTGGGAAAGTTTGCCCGAGTGGAGAAACCCGGACCGTGTGTTTTCCTTTGCTGGCAATGCGATTTATACCTTTTAATTCTTTGTTTTTCGATTCATTATTTCGTTGGTTATTAATGTGTGATTTTGTCGCTGAAAGGGAGACACGGAGTAAAGCTATATCCTGCGTACGGGTGAAGTCAAGTTATTGGTTTTTCGAGTACGTAATTTGAAATTTATGAGGTACGCTTCCTTCTTCCGACGAACCGATGTCGTTTTAAACGCAACTGTCATAATATTATGTTGTGAACATTGTAACGTCGATATAAGTCACCGTACTGTGCTCCTAAATATTTCAAACTGAAGAGTATTATGTCATGCCTCACTCATCCCGCAGAAAGGTAAACATTTCCACCCGGACCCGGAAGGAAATGCTGTGATTTCGAGCAGCTTTTTTTCCCAGAAAAATTGTGTAGTACATATACTCTCCCCACCACATCTCCCATCTCACAACAGCGCAGAGTCCGCGTGCGTACATGCATGCGTGGAGAACGTGTGTGTGCGATCTTAAACAAACACCACGGCAACCACACCAGCACCAATCACTGCGCCACCGCACCCGGACGGATAGGCGCGCTCGGCAGACTTGGGAGACCGTTTTCCTCCCGTGGGAAATTTCGGCCTCGTGAAATTGGATGATTGCGTGCGTCGCCGCAGCACGTAACCCGCAAAGCGAGACCCGCACGAAGCGTTTCTTTGGCCGGGCGAAGCGTTCGCGGCATTATGTTGACAAATGCGTGGCGTTTTGGAAAATGATATAAAAACAGTAGCACAGATTCGTGGTTCCTGCCGGGCAAAAGAACGCATTAGAACGCGTGTGTCATTTCTGATAGCGAGCGCGAGATGCGTAGCGAACGTGATGGCGTAAGTCGCGTCGCGTTATGATGGCGTACAATGTTCGCCAGCTGCTGTGGAGTTGCTGTAAAAACACACGATTGTAGCGGCACATCCCATTGCGGTTCCCTACGAGCGCGGCATGCGCGTGGTTCCAATGTGTGTGCCTGTTTATTGTTTCTTCGTAATTAGTTTGTTTTTCATTTGTGGTACTCCATAACATTTGAGTCATCGTATAACATATGCGAACTGGAATGAATTTTGTCCAAAAAATATTTGGTACATGATTAACGCCAAAGTTCTAAGCTCGTGATTTCAAATTTCTAACCATTCGGAAAATCTCTTGAAATGCCTCATTTTCATTATTTTTACAAAGATTTTAATTACAAGGCTCATTAAAAATGAAGCTTAATATTAGTTTGATCGAAAGCAATTTAAACATCTTGCATTCGATTCACAAAAACTTAAAAAATTAAAAGCATCTTATTACATTTTCTGATCATTCTCTGAAAGTTTCACATTAATATTGACGAAAGTGCTGAATTTCACGGGGAATGGTGGAGAAATGTGTAAAATTGAATTTGTTTTTATCCAAATTAAATGAAAACAATCGCAAAACTAATGTTTTAGGTTTATAAACCTGCATACTTCATTGTTTATTCGTGAAATATAGGCTTAAATCTAAATCTCCATAAATGTCCATAGGAATTGTCGTATATAAAGTTTAATTTTTCATGTTTTCGAATTTTTGGTTTGAAAGATTGACATCTCAACATGGAAGACAATTTTTCGAAGATGTCATAACAGGGCCAATGTGAACCTCAAATTGACTATTTGGCAAAACCCACTTCAGTAAACCAACTACGTATATCCAAATGGGCCAGCTTGAGGCTCTTATTGATCGGAAAAATCTTAAATTAAAATTTATTCGAGCATTGCTAACAAATGAAGTAGAAAAAAAAACTACTAAACCTTTATTTGCAACCGCAAACGACATCTCGGCCCATCCGGCAGTAACTTTAAATTTCAACCCAAAACATTCTGTTCCTCCCTTTTTTGCGTGAACCACCATTAAGGTTCCTGTGCCACTAAGCCAACAGAAACGCTGCTCAACATCGAAGCATGGTATGTGACAAAGCATTCGGTGTATGTGTTTCTTGCGCTTCGTTTGTTTCACACTCTTCTTCACCGTCCGGGCATGTTGGTGATCCTTTTTCGTTTGTGGCAAAAGCCGGAAACAACGGAAGGAGAACTTCGTATCGAACACTTAAAGACTGGACCAGGCACACGGTGCTTCCGTCAAGCGGAGTTACAGCGTTAAATCCTGGCCTTTGTCCCGGTCTTTCCTTCGAAAGTTGAACCAGTTCCTACGGTCACTCAGTTCGAAACGTTTCCACAGCACACCGTCCCGACTCAAGATCCTGAGAGCGAAAGGTCAAAGATCGCTCTGGGAAAGGTCCCGAGACGGATGAAAAATGGCAACCCGAAAATCCGCTTGGCAGAAAACGCAAGCGAACGATTTTATTCCCTGTGCCTTCGGCTACAACGATTCCAATTCTGGAGAATATGTCCGATTTGGAAGCAAAGCTTGGTTTACTGAAGAAGAACCTAGTATTGGGTAACCCAGGCGTTGCAGCTGAAAAGAATCTGGAAGTATAAAATAGGATCATTTTAAGCCGGTGTTCTCTACGCTTAAATTCTAATCAATCTGATAGATTACCCTCTACTAACATCTACAATTTAAATCGAAGTTTATGGAGTAGAACAATTCAAAAACGAAGTTTATTGCTTGCGTTCGAAGCTCACCTGTGCACGACGCCCTCTGGTGGGCAGTAGCGGAACGTAGCAGGAGCTACAACGTTCCCTTCGATGCTGTTTTAGATTTGAAAACAAAACGATGCACATCATCCCCTTCACAGTCAACTCTCCATCATCATTATCACCATTATTCTACCGGTGGAAGATTGTTATTGCACGCTCCGTCGTGTTAGGAATGGTGCAGCAAAGATATCAACATACCTGCACAACAATTCCCGACCGACCTTTGTTCTTTCCTGCCTTGTCGAGTGCACAAGAACTCGCGTTGCACTTGACTCCGACAGCACACGACGACTCGTCTGCGACGTACGGGGTGGTACTAAACAGCGCAGGTTCTTACTATTGCCGCGAGGGGCACGGATGTGGTTAAATTCCTGTGCTGTCACCTTCTGCAGCAGTGGGGTATCGCGTTACTGTGGCTCGTTGTACTTACCGTAGGATATTATATGCACACTCGGGTTGTTAAACGCGAGTGAAGATCGTATCGTTCTTTTCATGCTCTGCAGCTATATTTTGATGAAGTTGCGAAAGCCCTGGCAAATAGATTGAATTATGTTCCTGGGCTACGTACAGAAAGTGGAGCAAGAATGTAGAGAACATAATAAATTTTAAGCAAATATATAATTGACGTACACTATTTGTATATACCTATGCAGTTAAGTAAAATTCAAACGTCGCTTAAGTTACAAAACGTTATACAAACATTACAAATACCTCAGTCGGCAAGCGTCATTAAGCCTCAACTAATAATTCGTTACTAAAAGATCGTTTGTAGAACAAATTGCATACTTCCAGGCTGATAAAGCACTAAAGCCGAAAACTATGCAATCTGAACGGGCATTTTTTATTGCTTTCTTTATCACTTGCTATTCCAATATTGCTTACTGGAATATCTCAAGAGTCATACAGGAAAACACTGAATCATTTTCCTCAAAATATACACCAGCTGAAGCAGAAGCTATTCTCATCCGGCGTGCTGTATTAATACGAAGCGAACAGAGCGATTAAAAAAGCATTCGTTAAGCATTTGTTATGCGTATTGCATACTTTAGGGCTGTATCAGCAATCAAAAACAATATTCTTGGAATGTTATTGCCTATTTTTCTTTTATATTTGCCAACTGATAGGAATTTGGTCTCTCTGTATAGCTTTATTAGCAAAATGATAGGACGAATAAATTAGGGGCTGTACATACATTAGGAAAAGGTATCTTCTATCGCCTGACTGCAAATGCTCTTATTTAAATGTTTATTTTCAGTGATTTTTGATTTGCAGAGATGCAATATTAAATGAATCTGCCAAATTATTACCAAAAAAAATGCTCCATGAAATCGAATTATTGTGTCCCGTACTAAAAGCATGCAATCATAACATTCATTCGAAACAGCTCCTTACAAAATCATCCCTCTAACGACTATTCTAATGAGCTGAGACGATGTTTTTTTTGGGCAATAAAAAATGACGATCATTAAAAATAACATTCCACCGTTTATCGCTGCGTAGAATGTGACGCCAATCAATTTAAACAAATCGTCCCATTCCGTCGACATTTTCACCCTTCAAACATCAAAGTGACGCTCGCCGCGCTCCGTTCCGAGTGTTTCTAATGCGCGAAAATGGAACCGCACTTCAAACCAGCTGTCCTGTGTGTATTGTGCGTTTTTTGGTGTTGTTGTTGTTGCTTCGCGTGCCATCAAGAAACCCAAACCCGCGCCATCATTCTGATGGCAGTTTGATAAGCAAAAAGTGTGGTTGCGCGACCCGAGCGGCCGTGATTTACTCGGAGCGGGTGATTTATTCGGCCGCACCAACCCCCCGGACCGCCTCGAAAAGAAGTAATGAGCTGTTTGTGCACACCGCCGCCGCCGCGTTCTGCAGTCGAATATCAATAAACAATTATCAAACGCATAATGCTGGAAAAGCTCTTATCGTCAGTTGCTGCCACTCGTTAGGCCACCCGTTTGCCCGGTTTTTTTTGCGTCGTCATTACTGTTGAGCCTTAGCGCTGAGAAGTATGGGTGGGGCATAAAGAAGTCAGCCTAATGAAGGGTAAATCTTCTTAACTGTGAAACTCGGCGGTCGGTGCAGTGTGGCGGTCTCCGTTGGCCTCTGGTTGTTTATGTTCGTTCCGTGTCGCTCCCAAAACCCCCCGGGAGACTATCAGCGTCGGAACAGTGAATAGTATTTTCCAAGTTCTGTGCCCTTTTCCCAGCCCAGCCAGGCCGAGCGTCGTCGTCGCGAGCCATGGCGCCAACATGCTAAGTATCAATAATTGGACTCGGATCGTAAATTTCTGCCCACTTTTTGCGCCCACGGAGCTACCATTTTCGGCTGTTGGCAGTTTTTGCTGTTGTTATTTTTATGTTTTTTGTCCTTTTTTTTGCTTGGAACTGCAACGCTCCAGTTTCCCAGTGGCCCGTTAAAAGTTTTCCCGAGCAAACGCCACGCCATGGTACGGTTTGCCATTTTTCGGTTGCCGTTTCCATTCATGACTTCCCTGGTTCCCAGTGATAGTCGGGACAAGAGAAAAAAAGACCAAACCAACCAAGACAAGAAATCAACTGCAACCTGGCCGGAGCGAAACTCTTCTTCCCTCGAGTGCTTGCGTCGAGTGGTGGGGTGGTGGAGGGGAGAGAGGTGCGTTTGCAAAAGTATGGCCAAGTTTCCCCTCACACCTGCCCGCTTGCTCGCTCCCTCCCACCCGTCCCGAAACACGGTCGCCTGCATCGGCGGAGAATTCATGATAAAACTTATTTTCTCGTTAATTGTTCGAGACGTTAAAATAAATTTTCTGCAAAATATAATTAAAGGAACCGAGCGAGCGCCCCAGACAGACAGACACACGCGCACGGAAAAGTCATTCACGGTGACCGCGAAGCGAAAAAGGCGCTCCCGCGGGGGTGTGGGGCGTATTATTTTTAATGGGCGGATGCGCCTTTTTTAAACTGGCCTCGGTTCTTAGTTTCAATTTAAACGAAAGCATCCGAAACGAATGTGCGTCCAGGCCAATCCAGGACAGGGAAAAAATAATCCTTTCCAGTGGCGAATAAAAAGGTGAAAAGCTTTAAAATCCTCGTTCCCAATTGAAGCGAAGGGTCAACAGAGAGCGGTACAGCGATGGTGGAATGCAACGGAGGGAAATTGCATGACAAAAGGAGACAGAATAAACATTTCTTTAGCCCTCTCGCTTTTCACCTCACCCACAGTGGGTTCACGAAACTAGATGACACTGAAACGAGAAAAAAAAGAAGACACGGAAAGCTCAGCCGAATCGATAGAGCAAATGAGCGAAATCAGCACCGAAACCACCTCGGGTCCACCGATGGAGATTCGCCCCGTGCCCAATGGTGTGTGGAGAAAAGCGAAAGTCAATTTAATTAGGTGAGGACAAAGCGCTTGCCGGTCCGTCCTTCGCAGGACGACGACACGCCGGAACGCCGGAATTGCAAAACCCCGTCGAACCAAACCCCAACGCGGTGTAAACGGGCTCGGGTGTATGTGTGTACCTTAATGTTGTTTGATTTGATTTTGCGGGTTTTGTGGGTTTTCGGTTTTGCTTTCGTTGAAATGGTTTTTCTGGTTCTCATGCTTTTTTTTTGCTGGCTGACGACGGTGAAATCGTTTTCAGCTCATAAAATTGTTTTTTTTATTCATTTTCTTTGTTTTTTCGATCGAGCTGGAATTTTATTTTAAACCGTGTAGCTGTATGCTCTAAAATATTAGATTTTTTTTAGTGACAACTTTTGAAATGTTACAAAAAATATGTTTATAGTTTATGTGGGATTTAAACATGTTTTATAATGACTTTTTTTTTCATCGGTCGTTTCAACTTCAATTTAATTGCTAAAATTCCCACATTATCGATTTTTTTATTTAATTTCTGCTCTTCATCTCTCATAATAAAAACAAAAGAGTCTTTAGACATATTTTAATGTTGATAAAACTAGAAACAAATGAAGTTTTTTAAAGATTTAAATAACTATGCGCGGCTTTGAATTTTTCCATATTATTCTAAATTATGATTTAGAACTTAGAATAGAAATGAACATCATGAGACACTATGATCAGTTCCTTCCAATTGAAACTACTTTCAATCCTAGTTTTGACTCTCCAACCCTGCTAATTCAAAACGGCCTATTCAAGAGCGCTGAGTAATTTGAAGAAAGTTGGATGAAACCTTTAAGGGTGAATCGTTGCAATCATACTTTCCCAAAGTTCCAACGCTGCCCATCCTTGCTCATGAAAATGATTGATTACCTACGACAATTGAATTTAAACTTCGTATAACCTCTATGTCCAGAAGGTTTTAACAATATCTCATGGCATTTTTTCTGCTTTTTTTCGGCAGGTATTTTTGTATGTACCTTGCAAGTGTTGGATCAGCAATTGCTGTACATGTTTCCAAAGGTTATGTTTTCAGTGTTATATCTAAAAAATGGAACCAAAACAATACCAAAAATCGAAATATACGAAATTCCTTATTTTGTGCCTAAAAAGTACATTACACAAGCCATGATGCATTTAAAAAGGCATTCAAAAATATCGTTCGTTTAAAAGTTTCTATATTTTTAATAGAATCTTTAAACGATTATTTCTTAAAAAAAGAATTTTCGTAAGTGGGCGTATAGTTATGTTACAAGGAGCGATTTTGACGGTGGTGAAAAAAATAGTAGTAGTGTGTGGAAAAATGTGGAAAATTCTTCACAGACGATTCGCCATTAAGGAAAATGACACGCTGGCTTCAGTTTTATAAGCTGCTTATTGCCATCGATACGATATTCTTCCCGCGG
>KZ071072.1:103049-119737 GCA_002091845.1 Anopheles cracens | reverse complement strand
CCAGTTCAGACACTCATCCGTATGCAAACAAAATTTAATTTCAAAACATATTTCAACCTGCACGAAGCTAACGGAGCCAAAACTAACAAGAAAACATCCAATGGTAACATAAAACCCCAGTCAGTGCACGCAAGAAAAAGGCCTTGAATAGAGAGAGAACTAAAGTTTCCGGTTGTAACCAAAAGAAATCCCAAAGGAGACTCCATTCGTCTACGGACACGAATCCTTACAAACGAAGATCCCACATCAACTTGGGAAGGTTTTGTGTGCTGCCCTGAAAGTGGTGAAAAGATAAAAAAGCGATCATCTCCGCCCGCCGTTCATTACCGTCCGCGTCGCGACCGTCTCACTTTCAGTGATGGCCGACCGGCACTAGTGGTGGTAATGGACCTACGCTGAATCTATGTATGTGTGTGTGTGTTTTACTTCACATTAAGGACGAGTGGTCTTAGTAAAAAAAGGTAACAAATTCTCAGGAATTCTCTTCTCAACCGTCCTATTTTTTCCCCGAGCAAGCAAGCCTCTCGACGAAATAATTTTTAACCAATGTCCCAAAATCGCTTGCAAGGACCTTCACAATTATACATACGGAAGGAATAAAAAGGAGAAACTTTTTTCTCCTTTACCATTCCTCACACACTGAGAGCCGAAATGTATAGCAACTGTGAGCCAATGCCGAAACCAAGTCCCGCGTATTGTTCCGACCATTGTGAGGCAGCTCTTCTTTGCGAGTAATCTCATCCTTTTTCTGCTTAGTTTGATTCCATCACAGGTAGAATTCATAGTCAAACGGACAGCCAAATCGCCTAATCGCGTGGAAACGAATCGTAGAACGTATTTCATTCACACTCCAAAATAGAAGAAGGCAACTGGGAGTAGACATACGCAAGGAAAAGCCCTTTAAATACCTGGCCATCCTGCGGCACTGTTTAGCGTGTACAAATCTGAAACAACCCAACCCCTGCAGGGATCCCTTTGTTCTGTTGTAGCTGTTTGTCCGAAGCCCCGGAGGTTCTTACCTGTCCTCCTCAGCACGATCTCCGGCGAGCCGACGGAACGTGATCATTATCGAGCAATCCAGAGCCGTGGCACCGAGCTGATATTTTTCGGTCTCGGACAGGTATTCGGTATCGAACGTTGACCAGGTGGTGTTGCTGGGACTGCCGTATGTGGCACCATCTTCCCTGCATGTCCCGTACTTCTCGAACATATCGTCAATATAGCTGAACGGATCCGAGGATGATTCGGTGAATTCTGACGTATCGATCCGTGGAATGCTCGACTGAAGTTGAAAGCACAACATACACGGTTCAACAGTGGTTCAAGCGTTTAAGAGAAGGGTTCACATTACCTTTACCAACAGCTGAACGTTAAGGATCTGGCGCAAGGCGCAGCTCTCTGGGAGTAACTGTTGATTGATAGGAGTGCAAGCACGCTCGTGAAGTTGATTTTTGTCCTTCTGCAAAAAGACAATAACACAGGATTTCGTGGGTCAACTCAATCGAATGCGTATCAAACGCCAACAAACTCACCTTCTTACGGTCTTTCTTTATGTTCAGAAGCTTCCGATCGCTCTGCTCATCGTTAGTGGTAAAGTCCTTCAGCAAAATTTCCTTGATCAGATTCATGAAGATGGTGCTTCTCCTAACAATGCAAAAAAACGAAATAAGCATAACTCGAACGAACTGGATACGAACATCCACAGCGAGCTGCCTACTCACTCGTCCTTTGTGCGGCCATCGCGTGGAAACATCTCGCGCAGTATTCGATTGAACACCGATTTCTCGCGCTTCTCATCGTACACGACCTTGCCATTTTTCAGGATTTTGAAATTGTTCTGCGGCGCACCGATAAGGCCTTTCACGGCTTGGAGAACACGAACGGGTTTACTGCAACAAAATAGTGGAAATGAATTAATGAGCCGCTGTAATGGAATCATGCGATATCTACAGTACGGACCATAAGTAAAAGGCAAAGAAGTTTAAGACTTTCAAAAACAAGAACGATTGTTATTCAATATGAAAATTGCCTTGAAAGTCCCCTCAAACGTATTCCTCGTGGATTATTTTTGCAGTACACTGTATAATTTGGAATTTTATCAACCAATATTAATTTAAATATAATTTCTTATCTATTCTTAGGTTCTAAAATCGTATGACCGGTAGAAACATTCACGCTATACCGAAGTTCAGTGAGTTGACGTTGTCCATAACATATTAATACATAAAATAGGGCCTGCCTAATATAATTACAACACCATTTGTATGTGACACGGAAGACGCACCGGGACCTGAACTGGAACATTCTACACCGACTATCCCGTGCTCCTTGACCTTTACACACGCAGTAGCGCAGCAAGCAAAAGAGAAAAAACGATCGCGTTTGCATTTGCCTGCGACGGGATGGATCAGTGTACGATCATGTGTACGATCCTCCTGTTGGACAGTGTACACATAAGCTTCTGCACAGGAAGGTAATCGCAAATAGGAACACCCACGTGCAGTTTAATGCACCCATGTGGAATGTGCATAAATTTCGGGCAATTCCCCTTGTCAAACCGATGGTTGGCGTTATGAGAATGCAATTCAATTTTTGTTTTCACTATAAAACATTTATGTGAGACAGTTTGTTTATATTTGAGCTAGTTGAGGGTGGATCCGGAGCGAACATTATTGATCATCAAACAAACGAAATGAAAGTGACTTTACCACAGATGCGGTCTATCCCCACCGTACCTTCCCTTCGCAAAGCCAGTGCTGTGACAACGACGTGTGCGCAGGACTAAAAATATCCCCCAAAAAGATCACTCGAAATCACCGAACCTGATCTCCGGTCGCGAACGAGCCGGTGGCGTTTCCTAGCGAAATCACTACAACGCCCTTTGCTTTGCGCGCCACCCGGGTTGCGTGTTTATTTTCTGTCTGTGCGCGCACGATCGCGATCGAAGAAGAAAGCAATTGCAAGCTAGGCAAGCTGCTGGCCGGCCACGGAGCACAGCACGGGTCGTGGTGGTAGTAAACGGTAAAATATTGAAGGCACTACAACAACAACAACAAAAAATGAATTCGAAAGTGCACGGATCACGTAAACTGCAGCTGCAGCAGCTGACGGGCGTTGTGTACATCGACCCAAACGAGAGATCGAGGCGACCGGTTTCGATGGCCCAACCGTGCCGAGCGCTGCCGTGCGCTCCCCATCGCCTTGTGGCGGCGTGAAAAAGTCCTACCGTTGGCATGAGAGCGCAGCGACACGACACGACACGGCAAGATTTATATTCCGGGAGTAGTGGATATTTTTGGGGGCCAAACCCCCGAAGGCGCAGTAATAATTGAATTTTATTTATAACCGACGCGTGAGGTGGTGCATGTCGCATCTTCACTGCTTGTCCTGCCTGGCCGTTGCGTTTCGGTTTCGCAGCAGCGTACGCAGCGCCAATGTACACCCGGTGTTGGGTGAAATCCGAAATCCGTGCGTCCCAGAAACGGCCAATGCAACTGCTGAAGAAGGCGGTGTCGCCCGGTACCACGAGAAGACAAGTCAGTCATAATTAATGCCTAAAGGTCAGTTGCTCACGTTGCGACGACGCACATGTTTGCAATCTGCAAGTACACAGGTACCAGATTGGAAATTGCCGAAGATCATTCGCCTTTGGTAACCTCTGAAGTCAGGCTAAGGAAAACCGTTTTTGGTATATAATTCAAGTGTTTAATTACACTAGTCTGTTCCACTTTTGTACAACTGTTGTCGAAAAGCTACAGCTACAATAATAAGGCCAAGTACTATTCAAATAATAGAAACAGAGGAAAATCCTTTGTGTTGCGGTTATTTTTAGGTTTCATTACACATTGAAATCATTTCAACATTCCGAGATTTGCACAGGGCAAAAACGTCCCTATTAAGGAAAATGTATCGTACGATGCTTCAAACGTGTACTTTTTACAACTCAAGAACTACAATCGTAAGATAAATTTAACCGTTTCTGCCATTTCTATTGCATCACAAGCATTCATGTCTCTAAGGCTTTAGTCTTCATTATCCCAGTTTCATAACGAAGCGCGGGTTTCATTTTAGTGTTCTCAATTCTGACAACAATAAAGGAGTTTATGAACTTCATTGTTCAGGACTTCATGGTTTGTTCACCCCTAAATGCGTCTTTAAATGCGATCGTATGGTTTAACGTGCAACGTGTTTAAATCTCAACTGGATCCTCCCAATGAAAACAGAAATTACTAAAAAGGCTAGGAACATATGGAAGAAAGAAAGTTTGCAAACCTTATGAATGGATGGAACAGATTGAACCACAAATTTGGGAAGCGTATTCATTTTCAAAACAATTATCACCGAAGCTGTCTTCCCGTTTCCTTCATTCATTAACCGTATTCAACAAATTGTCTGTTGTGCCATCTTATTGCATCAAATCTTATCTAGGGCAGGACGCGGAAACCAGATACTTTATTGCAAACATCATCAACCATTTGAGCCCCTCTGACTCCAGAAGTAAGCAATAAACTCTACAAGCAGAGCCCATCTGGTGAGGGGTGTTCCTTCTTGAGCGTCTCTCTTCTTATCGTGCCACTAACATTCCACACGCTAGCCAAATATGTTTGCGTTTGGCAAAAATGCCGAAAAACTGACAGCTCAACGTTCGTTCTGCCTTTTTTTGGCTTCGCTTACGCTATCACCCATTTATGTGTTTTGTGCTGCGAAATTACACACTCATCAATATAAATAACCCACACCGCACACATTCGCTTGCTTACGGTAACTCCCGTCCCCGTTTCACGCGCGATGGGCGATGACTAACGCCACCTGCCGAAGCGATTGTTCGGTGACACTCGTGGGGCCGCGTAGCACCTACAGACACACACACATCCAACGAATGGCGTCATAAGGAAAATTACCGAACTTTTGTTTTGTTTTTAACAGCCTGCCTGGGTTATAGTTGATGTTTTGTTGACGTGCCGATCTAATCCCCACCGAAACAAACCGATAAGCCACCGTAACCGGATCGTACCGATACATTGTCCGGTCTCCTTGAAAGGTGGCAACGGTGGTAGCAGGTCGAACGACCAGTTTTACACCGCGTACGGTAGTGTGTAATAAATCGTTCTTATTTTAGGCCCAGTGCATGTTCGGCACAAATCCCGCACCGGGGCTCACGCGGCGTTTGTCCTATCGAGTGACACCCGCATACGTCGATAACCTGTTGCCTGCGCTCGGACCTTTCGTACGTATATGAGCTCCTTCGTGCGGCAAAAACACGGGCTTGCGACGGGCGCTACTATCCGCAATCGATCGCTATTTTTGGTCCGACCGGTCTCTGACTGCGAAACACAGCTCGCCAACGTCAACGTTGCTAGTTCTACGCGGTGTTTGACGCTGCAAAAATACCTCTAGTGGCATGAGATCGCAAGAGCCTTGAGATCGTACAACCGCTCGGATCGAGACATAACGGTGGGAGGTTTGTCGTTGTTCCTTAGGTTACTTTGTAAAACAACAGGCACAACCCTATTGCTACTTACCCGGAATAGAGATCCAGGGGACAGTATTTACTAATTTTGGCTATCGATTTCTTCTGGAGCTGCAAGTGAATATAAAGCAGAGCAGAAAAAAAACTTAACTCGTATTTATCGTTCCAAATTTGCTATAACACGGACTTACTTTTAAATATTGATGCAAACAGTAACGGCACTTCCGAAGGTCCCCACCGTTGGTCAGCTCCGGAAGGGGAACGCTATCACAGAATTCGTACGCCAACCATCCCTGTTTCGGTTTGATTTCGACGCAATACGTTTGGTAGTGGTGCGGTGTGGAAGAGATTTTTGACTCCTGTCGAAAACAAAAACCAAATTGACATTATAACTGCTGATTTGGATGACAAATTGATGAAATTTCTAAATAGGAATTTAGTGAAAACATTTTAACGTTTGTGATGAATAGCAGTTTACATCGGACGAGCTAAACTTGTCCTAAAATATAAATCCTAAAATATATAAATAGGCATGTTTGTATCGTTTGTGAGCCTTCGTTTCAAATTAACAGAACAAGCTCAAGCATGTGTCTGTTGGTGTTTAAAAAAACTCATTTCCATCCTGCCGGCTAAACTTCTAGCAATCAGCGGTATTATTTCATTATAAAACGTAACTCATTTCCGTAGCTCAAGAGAATTAAAATGAATTACTGCTTAATTAGCGGACCACCGTTTTCCAGATCCTAATCCAGATAAACTTGTTTTGCACATTCAAACGATGTGATTTCCTTGCGATGTTCGCCCGTCAAGGACGACCTAGACACAAACTCGACTCAACAACTCCAGAAACAAACCTAAATTAGATCACAGAAATGGGTGCCGCGTTCAAGCAAAGCGAAAAAATAAAACAAATCTTCATGGCAACCACAGTACGACACGTGTAAGTAAGCCGGTTCTCACCCACCGCCCACCCTTGGGCCAATACCGAAATAATGTGCATTTCGCTTTTCCGAGAACACATTTCAGACGCCGGCCCATTTCTGTCCGGGCAGAAGCAGCGTCGTTCTTGGAAGAAGGATACAAAGTGTCCCCCGAGCTACCGGAACAAAACAATTGCGATGCTTATGTGCTGGCGGGTGCTAGGACGCCGCTGGAGCTACTTCAAGGGTGAGGACGGACCCTCGTCCTTGTGATGAACCGTTTCAAGAGTAACAAATGGAAGCCGGCCCTTGGGATGGCTTCCAAGAATTCTGCTCCCCCCAGGTGAACGCACCTGACCGAGGCCCCGCACTCGCGCAGGATACAGCCACTTCGGCAGAAATGCTACGTCCGGGTAGAGGATACCATCCAGTTCGCGAATTTCCTTCCCGAGCCGCATGGCTGAAAGTGAAACGAAAATGATTTATCAGTGAAAGTGCGCGTCGTCGTTTGCAGTTAACTTACCGGGCCGAAAGCAGCGCAGTCGCTCGTTGAACACCTGCAGATTGCACGTGTTCAGATGGGCCAACTTGGGCGCCGGCACGTAACACGCCGAGAACTGGCCCGCAATGACCTGCGAATACTTGACGAACCGGCGTAAATCAACGTTCGTGTCGACTGTTGCGATGGAAAAAAAAAGAAAACCGACAGATATACTACACTGTTCTGATCACAACACGGGCTTTTGAGTTGGAAAAGAATTCACCAACAATTCGTCTCGCTTACCTTTGCCCTCCCGGGTTTCGACGGTGGACTTGCGCATCCGCAGTACATGCTTGTCGTCGGACAGAGAGAGTACGATGTTGGCGTTACCTTCCGCCCGGTACACCAGCCGGTTCTCATCGATCCGTTCCAGGGTTTCCGGCACGTACCGGATGGTTCGTGGCTCCTGCTCATCGTCCGAAGATCCAGACGCGGTACTGCGCAGTTCTTCGAGCTTCTCCAGGTGCCAACCGGCATCCCGATCCGGTGTGCGATGAACCTCACCCGACCGCTCATCGTCCTCGTCGTCATCGTCGTAATCGTTTGGTTCGTCAATCGGTTCGACTCTGCTGCAGCTCCGTAGATACTTATCATCGGACCGCTTCAGCATACTATCGTAGCAATAGCTACTGTGACTAGCATTTATTTTACCCATAGTTTGAGAGAGACAGAGAGAGCTAATCACCACCGTTGCGTGATGCTGTGTTTATCCGAACCGAACTAATTATCCTTGCTGAGGTAAAGACGGGTATTGCTTGCTTTTCACGCGTTCCTGCTGGTCCTGCTGGTTGTACGCTCACCACCGTAACCTCTCCGACAGTTGCAGTTTCAAACGGCCCCCCGCATCAGCTGAGGGAGTAATAGTCGAGCGAGAATTGTTCGGTTGTGTCAACCGTTCCGACGAAACCACCGAGTCCACTGACGAGATTCATGTTTTATTCACCTCCACGGCAATCGATGGCACTGTGCACGGCGACCCCCCGCCAGAACCGGACGTTGCTTTATGGTGCTTTGGGGCAATCCCACGCGCACGGAGGAGTGTGTGAACACCACCGTGGCCCTGCTATCTGTAAGTGCAATAGGAAACGAAAACAGGTTGGTTAGACAGTAAGTAACACACCAGTATTGGTGACAGATAGGGCCATAATATCGCTGGGCAAATATTCGGGAAGGTAATAGAGGGTTGACGTTAAATTTCAGATAATGAGCCTCATTCGCACACACACATACACAAAACACTTCCTGATGAGAGCTAATGAGCGAGACAAACATACAGTAACACTTTTTCTGGACACTGAATCACACCTGCTTTCCGGTAGGATAGCCATCGCTACACATTTGCTCTCCTTATTCCAGACCCTCGTAGTGGTACGATGCCGATTGAATGACTCAAATGCTCCCAGAGTCACAATGCCACAAACTGAAGCAAAACACTTTGAACTGAAACGCTCCAAGCACTGCCGTGCGATAAAACTTAGCCTAAGCTGCTTACTTATGTGTATTGGTACATTTTACTGGTGCTTCATCATTAGCTGACTCATGCTATCGACAATGGACACAAGGTCTGGGGAGGGATGTCACATTGATAACCCATGTATACCACATTCAAACGCAAGAAGTCTTATCGGTGAGGAGTGTAGAAACGTACGTTGTAGTATTGTCGTCTAGAGCTGGCGAATGCTACCAAAAAGATCGACGTGAAATGCGACGAGGTTCTATAAAGACCATGGCTGGTACCATGCTACCAAATAATTAGAAAGTTTGCAGAATTGATGGAATATGGAAATAATCCATTTTCACGAAAGATACACCTATCATATCAATGAAACATTTGATTCAAGTTATGCTGTATTTGTTGTATTCTGTATTGGTATTGAACAAGATATGGACCAGACGATGTTCAATACCGATATGGTTATTAATAACACAACTGTAAACATTCGTTTATCGGATAATGAATAGGTCGGATAATTTGGCTACGTCTGTTATAACGTCGTCGAAATTGACTTAATTTAGAATCGCCATAATTCTAAGCATAAAGCGATTCCGGAAAGCTGGCAACAGCAGCAATATATCGGCACGCATAATGATATCAGTCGATAACTAAAGCCGATAGTCGGTCATACTATTGGTACCAACCAGATTTCATTTCATTTTCACTTATTAGAGTCAACGTTCATGATCCTCTAAAAAAAAATACAATAAATCTTAAAACTAACGCATAATACAAAACGGTTAAACAGATAGCCCAATTTATTAGTATGAGTGAGTTAAAAAACGAAGACATTCCAGGCTCAAACCATTTCTTTCCAGGCTTCATTTGGTTCGAATATGTATCAAGATGTATGATTTGCAAAATGTCTATACACAAAAAGGGGTTGAGCTATTACAAAATGTCATGTTTTGGAATAAACTATGCTGTAATCTTGTATAGTGTGGATACAACATAAGCTGTTGATGCCAGTTTAGTGTCATTTTCATAGCTTACACAGCACAAATAAATATGTTTATCTTAAAACCGAGAGCCTGCTACATTGACAAAAAACAAAAACTAGTTGTAACGAGAACTGTTTGCTACAATTTCAGTCAACGCCTGCATGATAATCACCTGCTATTTCCCTTCAGTCAAGTAAGAACGGAAATGAAGCATTGTTCGCATGCTAACTCATCATATTCAAAATGATTTGCAAAGCTAATTTTTAACATTTTAGTTTAATGTTTTTATATTTTGGCTCAAAAATATTACAATACTATTGAATGAGGATGTTAACTGTTAACAACCCCTTTAACAATGCAGTTGGTAGAATAAATACAACATGTAAACAAATCCAACTTCAATGAAGTGTAAACGTGTATACAATGATGTGTTTTTTTCTGTATCTCGAACGGCCACTACTATATTTATTCATAGCACTGTGCGGACTTCGAGTCTACAAAGTTTCAGACCTTCGAAAAACAAAACCACTTTACAGTACCGCTCCTCTTGGGGAGAAGCTACTCGGACGTACGTTGTTTCGTGGAAGGCGACAACATGCTCCCATCCGGGATGGTGAGTAGCGTGGGACACGCCGACGTCATCACGACGTCGGGAAAAGCATTGCGCTTAAGCCGTGTTTGCTTTTCCTTTGCATTTGCATTTCCCAGGTGTAGGTGCCAAGATCCCATCCTGACCCACCCTTTGCTGACGTACGTAGAGACGACGTAGAAGTTTGCCTGCCGCCTCGTTCCCTGTATTCCAACGTCGTCACGGACATCCGCATCGTTTCGCCGTTGAACAACGACTTTCTTTCAGCGCAACTTCTCTGCATCCATTTCTCATCTCATTAGGCAGTAATCCCATCCAATTTTTTGTTTTTTTTTGTCAGTTGCGTAGGAGATCTTGGGTAGACGCTGTGAAAGAACCTTGTACGTCACTGAACAGATGATTGAGCGTTAGGGGGGAGAAACGGATGAATATACACGCAACCGAAACGTTGTAAGTTGGATCGGATCGATTTCGTTATCAGACGAACGTCAATCGCAACACAACAGGATGCTGACGACAACTCGATCGACATGAACAGCAACAAGAATCTCTCCTTGGTTTTACAAAGCACATTGCAGCTGTGTAGCAATGAACTGCACATAGGCGGAACTTGTAATGAACAAAGAGATTACAAAGGAAATGCGGTGTTGTACTTTGCTGCTAATTGATCAACTCATTGATGACACGCGATCGAGTGAAGAAGTGTGCTTTTCATTCAGTTTATTTTAAATGTGCATTTCCGAACAAAATTCGAAATACTACAGTAACTCAGCTACGTATCAGCTACTTCAGCTAAGTAATTTATAGTTTATTCATGAAAAGTTAAGTAAAATAAACTTGTTAAAAAGATTAATGGAATAAAGAAAGAAATGGAAAATAAGAACCTATAAAAGTATAAGAATCAACAAAGTAAACTAAAAACAAAAATTATTTCAAATTTCAAGAGACCCACAATAGAAAAGACGGTTAGCACAATAGCTTATACGGTATAAGTTGCACCGTAAAAAAAAATCAAAGATGAAAACTTAAACACATTTTTATCAAATGTATTGAAAACTTTAATAACTGTTATTTACCCCTTTCTTAACAATCAATCGTACATAAAGATTAGATGAATGAAATGAGATGAAAATATCAAAATACAGTCGCATTTTAATCACGCTACAGCTGTGTTTCATCATCAACCAATCGGATGCATGTCACCGAGCAAGTAATGAGCGCATACTACAACGTACTCCATTTGTACTAACCATTTGTACATTCACATAGATGTGGAGTGTGGAAATGGAGAAAAAGTCATAAACCAGAACAAAACAGTAAAACAGCTATGGAAAGGAAGAGAAAATTAGGTACAGATTACGATGAAAAACACAGCACTCACAACAACTATAACAAAACACACACACCTCTCCCAACGGGTAAGCAAAGTTCATTTGCGCACATTAAATGGGTGAGTGCGAAAATAAAACAAAACAAGCCAATGGAAAGGAAGCGCGGATCAGATGCAAACCAGAAAGATGCAACAGCCGGCAGAGAGTGCAAGCCAAAGTAGTGATGCGACTGACGAGAGGGCAAAAATTTGAATAGCAAAATATGCACGACACGCTTCACGGCCGTAAGTATATGTGCCGCCTAATGAGCTAAACATGCTCTGTGCAGGGCCCAGCTTTTCGCCCAGGTTTCTGATGTTGCTGCTGCTGATGGTGGCAGCATGATACCAATCTCTCGCTGATGCGTTCAATGCTCGTTTCAGGGAAAGTTTTGCATACACCCATCATCATCGCCGTTTTTGGTTTCTGTTTTCCACCCAGACCCAGACAAAGCGCTAAACTCAATTAGATGCATGCATACATTAACACAAAAAAAACGCAACACAATAAGAATATCACCAAGCTTGCCTGGCCTACCGCGGGATAACATCAAATGACTAGACGATGAACACTGAAACAAGTGGCAAAATAAATAAACACAAACAAAACCACAAAAGTTAACATCTCGTGAAGAACACTAGGAGCATGGCGAAAGCTGCTCAAACAAAGGCAAATGTACGCTCTCGACGCAATACCGGATTAGTGATGCGCCAATTCACAGCGAACAAAGCGTTGGAGAGGAGAGCGTTTGCTCTTTTGTGATCGTGCCAGGAACACTTCAGAGATGGACATCAACTGTACGCTCAATAGTACTACTTAGTTTAATTTATTGCGTTATTTTGTACAATAAAGAGTATAGATACATATTCAGCAATAGGCGAAAGTAAAATAAATAAAAGTCGAACCGACAATTTTTGTTTTTGTATCACATTTCATTATGAATATTATCAAATAAGTGAGTTATTCTAAGTAAGTTCTTCTAATGAAAAGTTCTGCAAATTTTGGAAGATAACTTGAAGTATACACACAATAGGTATAGAGTCCAGTTCGATTTTAACTCGTCATATGATGTTCATAAATATGATCCCCATATCTCCGTGTATGAAGTAATTGAATTCTCAAACGAAAAATTGGCAATAACATTCAAATAGGCAAAGAAACATTAAACTAACGATAAAGAATCTATAACCAAAGTCCACCAGGCAAAAGAAAAAAAGCTCAAACAACCCTCAACAACTCATTTATTGACCTTAATAGCATATTGAATTGATGAATTAGTCGCCCATTACATAAATCTAATGTGCAACCATCAAGTACGCGTGCCCTTTGCGAAACGGTTCGACAAATGGCGATGAGTGGCGATTTTCAAAGACAAAATTACAAAATACGCCTCGCACACAAGACGTCGATCACATTTCTCCTCGGTGACAACATACGGCGGGGCAACTCTTGCCTAACTCATCGCATCCAGCACAGTAGCCACACAGCTGTGCGTCAACGTGAGCGAAGGAGAGTGTTTGGCTGCGTACGTCATCGATTGGAACGCTTTACGCGCGCGCGCACACATATACACACGATTTGAGCGGTTTTACTATTTTAAACACTACCCTCAACCAGCACCATCGATTGGAGAAGTGGTTTTGTCGTTGCGTGCAAACGGCACGTGAGCTACAACCGAGGCCATAAACGTCCGTAAACTCCACCAGGCTACTAATCGTCGCGGTTGATTTGGCTTTAGGCAGCCAAAATAGCGAGCGAGTATCAGCGATCGTCACAAGCTACTCGTGCTACCCGGGGCACATTTGTCTCACGTGCAAATGTCTTATCTGGACGGTCCGTCGTGCTGTGGTACTGCCAGTTCGCGAAATATGACCCTAATTCCTGTCCTGGCCTTTGGATGTGGCCCTTAGAGGCACATGCGTGGCTCACCACCCGGTTTCCACTCACAAGGGTTCAATAAACCAACTAATTGAAAAGCCGGTGTAGTGCGCCCACCGCAGGCATTGGACTGCGTACGCGCGGTTAGTGACTAGTCCGCGAAGAACGCAGCGCACCACCATTCTAACGTCTCGCTCGGCCACAGGCTTCACCTCAGCCCACCACACCACACTGCATTGGCTTCCCCCGCGTACTGGAAACATATTAATTCACGTTCGTTACAATTCGACTAACGAAACCGTCAATCGAAGGTTCAGGAAGGAGAAGGTCAACAACACACAGCACACAGTGCAGAAACTTCGGCGCTACTGGCGAGTGGAGAAGGCCTTAGAATGTTTTTTTTTCTTCTCACATCGACCAACGATAAACAGCCGCTAGGTGCGTTCACCTGTTTTCAGCGAATGGAGCATGTGGCTTTTTTCGTCTATTACATCTTGCTATTTCTGTTTGCTGGGGATGCACTCACAACAAAGGTTCAACGGTCGAGATCATGATCGAAAACACATCTATTGCCAAGCGGGATCGAAGAAACGAGCTTATTTCTAGCCAGCCCTGAGCGTAAGGTGCTGACAGATGAAGAGGCCGATTTTCTCCCTTCCATTCCCAACGCGGATCGTTCAGGCACTTCATGAAAACACATCATCAAATGCACATAACGCACCACGCATTGAGCAGTCACTTATTTTGCATAAATATGGTTCTATTAAAAGAGATGAGCTGACGACGCTGTAGAACGCCACGGAATGAAAGGATCGCCCCCCCCCCCACCCCCCCGAAGGCAGGTAACGTTCGTCCAAAGCCCTACCACTTGGTTCTGCCTCTTTTCCACAGTTCGTCCGGGGTGGTGAATGGAAATGGGCGCCGCGATGCATTGCAGATGGATGGTTTTCGATAGAATTCATCAGAATTAGCATGAAAATTGAAATTCTCTGTAGCGCTGCGAATGCAAATGCAAAACTCCCCGGTCTCACCTCGCGCAACCAATTTCCTGACATGGAAATTCGACGGACGTGCGTTTCGCAATTCCGATGGGAACGCTGATAGATGCGTTTACTGCACCCGATTATCAGTGTTGCATTTTGTTAACTACTTATCCCAAGCAGACCGCGCGGAACAACAACGATTGTGCCACTTCCAGGGGTGTGGTTTCCGAAAGAAGGGATTCGCAGTAAAAAAATGAAGGAAACATAGTTGCTAAATAGAAAAAAAAGAAAGTAATTCATGGAATAAATACAGAAAATAAAATAACGTTGCATTTTTAAACATTATTAAGTATAATAAAACGCAAAACAAAACAAAAAATACACTGTGTGTAAACAGTAACTTCTACAGCAGCAATTATTTAACGCTAGTACATAAGCAAAATAAAAACCGAAAACTGGCATCAAAAATAAAGATCACACCCCTCCGAAGGCACAAATAATTTGAGGTGTACAATTTACAAACAATGTTCAAACAGTTTAATAAACTTCCTGTGCACGAACCTCTCAAGGTTCTATTTCGTTATGTTTACTATATTGGCTCCATACCACCAAACACAACAGTTTATCCCTTTCCCCTGACAGCCACGCTCATGAATGCAAGCGTTCAATGAAAAGAAAACTTCGGGCACACATATAACCACACACTTCATAAATTAATTAATTAATAAGCAAAACTTATAAGTAAGTATTAAACAAACAAAAAACTATCAAAAATGTTTAAACGAATAGATTAAAATAATAAGCTTACAAACCTAAATGTAACAATAAAAATATAAAGAAAATAACTATCAAAAACGAAAGCGATAACAACACTAAAACTTAAACGTATCATGAACTGTAGCGTAATGGAACATAAATCACATGAATACACAAAAAATGTTCAGATACACTTACGGCACAACTTGACAATAAAACGAACCAGTAAGGTAGCATACACAATCGTACCGAAAGACAAACTTTACGTTCGCCAAACCCGGCAAGGTAAAACAAACAAACATAGTTCAACCATACGAGAATGTCCTCTGTCGGTGAACCGTTTCGAAATAAATCAAGAAAGAAACATCGACATACAAAAAAGCAAAACAAAACAAAACAGAAAAGCAAAAAAGAACAAGGGCTAAATGAAATAATGTTTGGAGCTAACACCGCGCTCGTCCCTTAGCAATAGATCGATCCCCATTGTTCAATCGGTAGTTGTTGTTTTTTTTCTCTCTCTCAGCCATTCGGACGATCCCCAAGCGTGTGTCGGTGTATGTGTGCGATCGGTGTTGGTTTTGAATGCGAAAGCAGAGCGCGACAGGAATACATTAACCTCGCTAAAAGCTGACACACGAATGGCGGAACGGTCGACCGGTGCGATTGAGCCATCGCTCGCTTCAAACCCGGTGGGGTGCAGTGTGCTGTTGTTTCAGCGTTGGAAAGCACGCCAATAGATAGAAAGGCATGGCGAGAGATAGAGTGTAGCAGAAGCCATCAAACTCCCCGTTCGGGGCTCGCGGCAGGAGAGGCGATTCAGTCTATGCTGCCAGACTGGCTCGTTTAGCTTTCCGGCCCAGCCCGCTTTGCATACTGGCACACAATCTATCAAGAGCCCTGGCGCGCCCGCTTTCCTCCCCGATTGTGATGCCCTTTCAAATGTTTTCAAACTGAATCGTGCCAGAGCGTTAGAAAGCTTCAACTGGGGCGAAGCCTCTTTCACTTTGTTCGCGTCACCTACCGCGAGTTCACCATACCGCGCGCGTTGTCGTTGTCGTGTTTGGTTCGTTCTGGGACGGGGTAGAAGAGTATTTGGCCCCGTTGTTAGAGTCTGGAGCATCCAAATTGGTTCAGCTAATGTACGGCTCACGCCATATCCGCAGAACGCAGCGATGTTCTCTTTCGTGCGATTAGAGCAGCAAGTCTTTAGCCGAGGCTTTGGTTTAGGTCGCTAGTCTGGCGTCGTGAGACACCGATAACAACAAAACTTATCGATGTCTTATTATACTTTTTTTTAGAATAAGTCTCACTAGGTTAGCACAAGTTTTACAAAGCATTTTAACGGATTAACATTTTTACGCCTTTACGGAAGATCATTCCTTCAAAAAACGATAATCATAAATACCCAAACTGTCCTCTCTGAATTGTAAACCAGAGTAAATAATAAATTAGAATTATAACTCATAATAAATCATAACAAGCATTTTTATAACATAACAAAACTGTGTACAAATAGACGATCATTACCTAAGCTTAATCTCTATCGTGTACGGCTGACATGAAAATAATATAATTGTTTACTTTTCACGAATATAATGAAGACAATTTAGTAAGTTCGTTCTTCGTGAACAGATAAAAACAAATAGGACTGTTTTTTTATAGATATAAGCTTTGTACTAATATACTTCGTGCATGCTATAACACATACATGTTAGATTTTTGTAATGTTATGAGCACAAGTCGTT
>KZ071072.1:78522-92132 GCA_002091845.1 Anopheles cracens | reverse complement strand
ATATGTTCTTTTGCCTACATAATAACCGCTTCTTTTTCTGTGGCTTTCTCCAAGCGCAGCAGTCCAACCCGGTGCAATTTGAATGTTTTCTTTGCCGTCTGCTGATGGTTTTGCTCCAACGTCCGTCCGCTATTGTGGAGCAGCCCCGCTGGAACCTCACTGCCACAAACAAACATGTCTCCGCTTATTAGCGTACTTTTCTTTGCCGTTTTTTGTTTGTGTTGCTTTCTTCGACGTGCAGTGCATCATCGCCGTAGTGCACGCACGCACGCACTGCACCTCGAACTGCAGCATACACACTTGCCTGCGTTTGCGTTGTCGCGGTGTATTGGTGCCAATTTTCTGCATCCAGTGCCGATTATTTATTTATGTTTATGATGCTTTCTGTCCTTCTTTGCCGTTCGCCACTTACGCCAGTGGCTTGCCATTACATTTTACTGACATTTTGCTGATAATTTAAGTGCCCCTGCCGATGACACAACGACGGCGGGGACCGTTGCGACGAAAAAAGGCGAATGACCAGACGATCGCCGCCGAGGGCCGGTTCGAGTGGTTCGCACATACTCACGATCACGTACCACAGCGTGACGATGGGTAGTCCGCTCCTTGGTGCGTGTATGTGCGGCGGAGACTACTGCATTTTTTGTTTCTGTTTTCGCTGCTAAATTAAAGCCATTTTGCGTACACGCGCGACGGTTTCCAACCTCAACTCCCGTATCCGTTACCCAACCTGAAAAAGCACGCCTTTGTTTATGGACGGTAAAAAAAAATTGCATATTAGGGCTTTCTTATGAGTGGTCGGAGGCATTTTTTTTCTCCATATCCCGTTTATTGCTTCCTTGCCAGGATGTAACCAATTGCACCGCGGGAACTAACAGCATGCCGAAACTTCTTTTTGGGAGTGGAAAAAGCGCTGTTCCAAACTGTTCATTACCACCACCACCTCCAAGCGAAGTAGATGAAAATTTGAGGTGGCCACGGGCCACATCGTACGACGCCACAACGCCACAATTAGTGATGGAAGCGATCACATTAATCTTCACTTAATAGATGGATTCTGTCGCGCTTCGCAAGGGAGGGTCATTAATTGGCAATCAGCTGCACCAAGCCGGTTGGGTGCAGTTTGTTATTTAGACAATATGCGGCGTAGGGATTGTCGTTTTTCTTCCACTGCTACTGTAATGTGAAGTTGCCGACGAAATCGTGACGGTTTCTTGCTGCAACATATGTTTGACATTTAGCTTACCATTTCATGGAGCAATGATTTGGTCTCGGAGAACTTCCGTTTGCTATATATGTGCATTCTGAAAGGAATCATTCCACGGCAAATGGTGTTGTAGTGTCATTAAAGATAACTTCTAGCATTTGCCCAAGTATGTGGAAGGACTTTAAGCTAGCTGTAAATTAGAGATGAATTAGCACTGAGTAAGAGTGAGTGAGTGAGTATAATCTTTGTAACGAAAAGAGCGAGTGAACTCCCAACATAGAATTTTAATGACTCTTTAGGGAGTCGTTATTATGCAAACTTACTCGCGAGTGTATAACAACTGGCCATAGGGATCCGAATTCCCAAAGAGTGAGTGGGAGACGCTTAACGAGTGAGTCGTTATTATACAAACTCACTCGCGAGTGAGTAACAACTGGCTGTAGGGCCATCCGAATCCCAAAAGGGGGAGTGGGAGTCGTTAAATGAGAGGTTTCTCGAGTAAGGGAAAAATGCGTGTGCTCCTGTCTGCCACACCAGAGAGCCGTACTTCGTACTGACACTTTTTTTAGATTCGGCTCCCTATCAACTCGTGAGTGAGTTTGATTATAACGACTCCCTAAAAAGATGCTAAACGATACGAATCCCAATGGTGAGTGAGTGAGAGTGGGTCGACTCCCTAAAAGGAATTTTTATTCTCATCTCTCCTGCAAATAACTGCCTTTCGAAGACTGGCTACAATGTTTAGTATTCCCAGAAGTATCCCTTTATGTTATGCGAATACAAGGACACAAACATTGTAATCCTCCAAATATTGAATATTGAGAAGAAGCAACTGCCGACTACCTCCCATCCAATACTATTATACCTAAATCCAATTTATTTAAAGCAAGAGCATTCCCTATCCAATGGTACAGACTTGAAGTCTTTTATACGATTAGCTGCTTTTTAAACCCCATAACCAATATTTGATTATATATTGCGTCAATTAGGACTAAATCAAACAACACTGCTCAATCGGCTAACGTCTACTAAGCAAAGCTACTGAACACTTGCGGATAGATGCATGCTGCTCACAAGTGGATGCCGTTTCTCTACCATGCTGCTACTCACTAAACCTTTCGACCACTTTGGCCTAACAAGCACCTTGTTTTTCAAGGTGAGGCAGAATGTTCAACCCGTTTTACTCTATGGGTCGGAGCCATGTTCTTCGTTTTCTAAAACCTTCATCTCCATTCGAACGTTAGATAAAGCAACCGTCAGAATGTGCACGAACGTCAACGACCGCGAGAGACGCATCGCAAGAGACCAATGAAGAAGGTTGAGGTGGATTCGTCACCTTTATGGGAGTGGTGTGGTTGTGTTTTCCAAATACGCGGCTGTGCTGGTTTCTAAATCAGCGCAAACGTATCAAAGGTTAAACAAAAAAAAAACGCTAAACAAGTCAGCCTCGAATGTTGCGGGAACACATAAAATGCGACGAGATTTTGGCGATTCAGTTTAATGACATTAGTGGACGGCGAAGATGCGGCTGGGCAAACCTGTCGTCGTCTTTTGGGCTCCCATTATATAATCGTTTGTTTTGAAAAAAATAAAACACACACGACCCACGATCTCTCCCAAAAGCACATATCTACAAGATTCGTGAAAAAAAACAACCACGTCCATTCTGTGGCTCGAAAAACCGGTTCGTTTGTTTCTCCACCAATTCCTTCGAGACGTATCGTTGGGATGTTCTTCGGGAATGTAACTGGTTGGAACGGGGGACACACTCGACTGTTCTTGACGCCAAGAAGGCTTTATAACGTACATTCAGAGACAGGATACGAGAGTATGATAAGACGTCATAAAATCGAGTTTCCCTTCGAATGACCCCCGCAAGGCACACTTTGCGCCTGGGTGCGATTTTTTCTCCGAATGCACGCTGACATAAGAAAAGCAACATTAAACCAAACAACAGAAACAAAAAAAAACAACCCACCAACTTGTGGGATCGTTGTTTCCCAGCCACTTGCATGTGGTAGACGAAACGAGAGAACCAACCACGACCACGGTTCGTACGATGCGTTCCATTTTAATTTATTTAGTTAGGTTTTTTGCTACTCTGTTGTTGTGTCCTCTCTCTCTACGCTGCACCACGCGCTCGACGCTCTGCCCTGTTACTTTATCATTATTTGTGTCACTTCTTTTTATGCCACCACCATCACTGCCATGCACACCATGTGAAAATGGCGAATAGGGAGATAAACACGACGCACGATCACACGATGTCGCCGCTGAGCGAATCGAAAACAGCCGGGACAAAGCGTCCGATCGTCAAACCCACCAGCTGCTACCAGCCAGCATCGCGAGAAAACAAGAAACCCCAAACCCGCAGATCCACGGCGTTCCGATTGTAACCGGGGCCAAGCAACATATGATGATGATGATACTCGTTCCACGGACCTTCTTCTATGCGTCTTTCGATCGTCTTTGTTTTGAGCCCTCACACAAATATGTTGTGGTTTTGTTTTGGTTATTTTTTTTTGCCTGGGAGAATACGGGGGAGTAAGTTTAAATGGGCGAGTAGGAAAAGTGGAAGCAGAAGCAGAAACTCAATCAACTTTATATTGTGCTCCCCAACAGTACGCTCCACTACTTCCCTCCTCAACTTTACTCATCTGACGCCATTTGGATGCCACTTGTAGAATTAAACGTCACCTATAAACGAGAGACAGATGGCAGTAGACGTCAGTAGTACACATAATATTTGTGTAATATTTTATCTGAGGAGTACGTCATCAAATTGAGACATGGGACATTTCTGGCAACGTATTATCATTGTAATAGTCTAGCCAAGTTCCAACCCATTTCAAAACAAAACAAAATCAGAATTTGTGGACCAATATAATAAGCAGATGATATTGTTAGCATTCAGTATTCTTAAGGAAATCAAGTATATTGAACAATAGTTTGGTACAACAGTGAATACACCTCTTTCGAAAGATAAAAACATTGTAAAGATCGTATAGATCATCTTTAAAAATCGCATTTCAAAAACATGCATAGACGAGAACATTCTATTAATTGAGATTAATTTAACTTAATATGTGCAATACAGCACTCATGCAGGAATTTAACCATCACTATATACATATGTTCAACTTGATTCGCAATCACTATATATTACGATGGAATGGCCGATCGAATAGTCCAGATGCGTAGCATATGGTCTAACGCATCACAGGTTGTGGTTTTGAATCTCACCTGGACTGTCCTCCGGTAAGCAGGGATGACTAGGAGCTACGTGAGTATTAAGAAGTTATTGAAAGCAGCAAATGGCTCAGAATCAAACCTACTTGAGGCCAAAAAGAAGATATATCATGGAAAAAAATAAAAAATGCCATAAAACGGTTATCTTAACCCTTGAAACCCTTTAAGGTTTGAAACCTTAGAACCGTAGAAACAAAACTGCACCTTAATGCCTATTTTTTATCGGTAATTCTATGTAAGTAATCAAACAAATATGTAACTTATAAAGATTTAAATTCATTAACAAGTTTAACATAAATTGAATATTAACATTTGTTAACATTAACATCTAAATTATACAATTCTTTACAGGGGGTAATATATTTTCAAAATACTTAAAAGATACTTCAATATTCTATTGACTATCTATATCTGTAGTTTCAATTGTTTGAAAATAGACGACACCAGAACTCTATCGACTTAGTTCAATTTTCGTTTTAGTTCTTTAAATAAGAAATTAGAAAACAAACTGAACAACACAAACCATATTCTCCATCTCGACATGAGTCTACACCAATTAAGCTCCGTACAACATTTTAAGCGATGCATCTAACCCATTCATTATATCCTGAGCACAGGGGCCGCTAATTTACACTACTCGTAACACGATCATGAAATCATAGCCCTAGCTGTTCCATGTGCCGATCAACAGTCTCCCACGTACGATCGCATGGTCCGAGTGTATTGACCAGGTATCGATTGTTCCCGAGTGCACGCCTTGAGCTCATAAACTTGCTGATTGCTGGCTCGCTGCTCTATGCGCTCTGCAATTAAATGAAATTATTCCATCGCCACTCGGCGGGTCCAATCAAATCTACGTCAAGAGCCTCACACCGACCGACCGGATCGGGGAAGATTGCTGAGGTCTGAGGTGAACACGAACAAGCGGGATGGCGTAGATGTGTTTTGCGTTGTATAATATTTGTCATTTACTAACCAGTAGATAGTTTGGTGGATGGAGACACGTTCATGAGATGGTCTTTTCTAAGGTACCTTCACTTTCAGTTAATGACGACTGTAACTTCGCAGTGAGTTTTAATATTTAAAAAGCAGGGAACGAGTGATGTGTAAGGTATTATGGAGCATCCTCAGGATCAACACTAAATGTCCCATCCCAAACAGGGAGGTTCGCGTGAAGTTCAACGAGAGTGACGTGATAGCTTCGTAGCTTATGCAACGGAGAGGGCGCCTGAGTTGAAAAAAACACTTTTTACAAATCTTCTTTACAAGAGCATTTCGTTAATCTCTTCATCAGCGCAATGTAAAGCGGAGTACCACCACATCATCGACAACAAAAACAGCAACAAACCACGCCCGAGAAAGCAACATTATTGCCTACAACATTTGATTGAGTAGTTTTTTCTTCCAATATTTGAACAACAACAAACATTGCACGGCGGGACCGTGCAATCATCCATCCAGCAAACCGACGGACTAGGTTCGGCTTAACTGCGCATTAAGGGGTCGTACGTTTTGCGGTTGTGATGCAAAATTGTTTTAAATTACCTACCGGTGTCATTCGCCAGGCCGCCACAAAACATCTCGACTTTTCGCAAAACGTGTCGTCGTAGCACCGACGGCAACAGTGGCGGGTGGACCGGAAACTCACGCGTCACTCTCATATCTCGTCTACGTCAGGGCGAAGATTGCAATCTAATTACGTCCCTACAGCGTATGGGACGAGCGCACACACACACACAGCCAGTTGCTGATACGTGTCGCGATAGCGGTATAATAGAGGTGGGAAGAGGCAGCGACAAAAAAACCCATCGGAGTCGCGAGAAAATCCCACAGTCCCACACCTTTTCTACAGCGGCCCAGGTTGATGTGGTGTTATCACGAGGACCAGCACGCTGCGCGATGTGATTAAATTCTAAAACTGGGTAAACCAGAAACGTTCGGAACGAGTCTATAATATATGTCTGTCTGTAGCTAATGTGGCTTTAATCAGGTCTCTTTAATCTTGACATGCATAAGATATGTGACAGAATGTATAAAAATATGCCAAAATTCATTCCTCTGTCTACAGTTGCGGCCCGACCCTCTTTTCGCTACGATTGACTGTTGATTTACAAGCGCCTTATACCGCTTACGAACAAGTGCAACTTTTCTGCTTCCACTTCGCTCAATGTTCCAGCTCCAGAGAATAACTCCATAGACCGAGGATGGTTTGGAGATGTACAATATTCTGGAGTCTTATAATGTTTATGATTTTTAGGTTATTTATCAATCATCGTAATATCGTGCAGATTTGTCAGTCCTTCTAAATGACGTCACCAACTTTCATATCGCAAATCCGCTGACAGGATACGATTGCGATCCGATTGCTACAAAGGTTTCAAACCCAGTCATGCCATCTGGATCAGTGAGACATTTTGCTGAGAGAACTCGAACGGTTAGCTTATGGTAGCTTAGCAGTTTGTGGATGTAAAAATATGCATCACAAAGCAATTTAAATAACAGATCGCTAGCAAAAATATGATAAGGCAATACAAACAAAACACAATAAAAGATAACTTCTTCTTTACACTGCGTAACATAACTATACGACCACCCGTTTTTTGAAAATAGAGGGAAAACTTGAAGAGATAGATGAAAACAATATTCCACTAAGTTGTAGAGAATTACGAAATACGTCTTTCAACCATTTTTTTATTTTTACACACACTATTACTATTTTTTTCATCATTGTCAAAATCGCTCCTTGTAACTACGTCCACTTACGAAAATTGTTTTTTTTCGATATAAATAATTGTTTTAAAATTCGATTAAAATACAGGAACTTTTGTGCAATCTTGATCAATGTAAGCATATTTTTAGACGAATTTTTAAAATGTATTATGACTTATTTTATGAACGTTTTAGGCACAAAAAACTGAATTTCGTATATTTTGATTTTAGTATTTTTTTTTGTAACATGTTTTGGTTCCGATTTTTCCAATCGTATCAATGCACCAGTAATCTTGACATGCATAAGATATGTGACAGAATGTATAAAAATATGCCAAAATTCATTCCTCTGTCTACAGTTGCGGCCCGTCCCTCTTTTCGCTACGATTGACTGTTGATTTACAAGCGCCTTATACCGCTTACGAACAAGTGCAACTGTTCTGTTTGCACTTCGCTCAATGTTCCAGCTCCAGAGAATAACTCCATAGACCGAGGATGGTTTGGAGATATTCTGTACAATATTCTGGAGTCTTAGAATGTTTATGATTTTTAGGTTATTTATCAATCATCGTAATATCGTGCAGATTTGTCAGTCCTTCTAAATGACGTCACCAACGCCGTTGCCACTAAATCATCCGGCTGCGCAAAGTCTAATGAATCTTTATAGCTCTAGAAAATGAATGAAACAACACAGAGCTATAGAGCGTTCTAATCTTTACGCAAGACTTCACCCACTGAAATACTTTCATCTCGTTTCTTGAAGAAAAAGGAACGCATAATCAGACAATGCATGCAGAAGAAATCCCTGTCCGTCACGGATTGACTAGCGAACTGGTCTGGTGAATTGCCAAGTGTCAGTCCGTAGTGACATTCTCTCCCTCCTGCGGTGACGCAAACTCTGCGCGGCATGTAAAGGAAAGGGGTGGGGGGGGGGACTGCACAGTCCGGAAAAACGACAACCAAGTACCGTCAGCCAACCTAATTACACTCCCGTAAGTACGGTAAAAATCGGTACTAACGAGCCATTGAGGGTTCGCCACCCAGAGACAGCACCGAGTGTTTCATACGCCGGCTGGCTCAAGTCTAGTAGACTCCAGCTCTGTTGTGTCTCTGCCGCGCACTGCTCAGACAATTATTTCCAAACCGGCACACAAACGCACACTCCCGGGTGAAAGAGCTCTCGGAAGCGTAGTGGCGTAGCATTCGAACAAGCAGAACCTCACATTCGACCAACCGCCGGGGCACAGCAGACAGGGCGGCAAGTTCCGTTCACCAGAAGAACAGTTAAAGCAGGCCCAGTTCTGTGTTCGCTCATGAGCGCCAGCAGACACCGAGGTCCTAGGTGCAATTACAATCCCCAGCCAATCCCCCTCCTCAAGTGGCATCAACCGTTTTCGTCTACCAGTGAAATGTCAAACAATGGGACCGAAAGCAGTCAGTGCTGCTCCCATTATGGGTTTCGCGATGGAGAACCGAAGAACATGCACAGCGACTGTTGCTGTTGTCCTCCAGTCTCGGCGCTGGTTTGGTGCGCTGCTGACTAAGTGACTGGTTTTGTTTCTCCACGGCAATCAACGCGTCGCACGAGGTGAGGTTTCTTGCGTTTTGCGAACGTAACGAAAAAGTGGCCACAGGTTCGCCGGATCGCCTTGTACCATTTAAGCATAGCGCTCTAGCCGCGAAGGTTCAACCGGATGGCTCGCCCTCACCGGGCTGGGGAGATTGAAAGCTTTTCGCTGTGTGGTACCCTCGAAGCGGTAGACCTTTCGACAAGAATCCATAAGTATACGATTGCGACTAAGGACTTTTATCCTACTACCAGCAGCTATACTACGGAAACTTCAACCTTGATAGTTGCTTCGCTCTAAAAAGTGCATGAAATTCGGTCTCTTGTGTTGTCAAATAACACAACCAACAATGTGATCTTTGTTGGAAAAAACAATAATTATGTAATACAACAAACATCTTTCAAAATAAAAATAAATGTGCATATAGAGATACTAACATGAGAGATGAAAACAATAAATGAATTACAACAGTAATTACAAAATATTCAATGAAAGTCTAGTAGACTCTAGTAGAGAAAGTCAAAGTTATACAATGAAAGTTCCTACTAGATATGATGATTGAAAGGATGATTGGTGCGAATTCGATAACCAAGGGATGATCTCTTGATATTATAATGAAGAGTAGACTGTATCACAGAAAATAACTGAACTACAACTACTTGAACTACAAGCACTTTGATTATTATACGAATCACACCTTTCTTTTTTTAGCGTAGCTTTTTACCCACTAACTTCAAGCTATGCTACATATGTTGAGAAAAAAAAAACTATGCTCACATTAATAATCGGTTAAGATCCCTATTCTTCATATTTCGTATTTATATGTTGTAAGAATTCAAAACATTGTCATCACTATAAGTCAATATTCATGAATCTTAAGGCACCAACAGTTGCAATTGTAGTACCCCAGCATCTGCAGTAAATGTCTCACGTGTTTCTACGTATAAAACAATCTCTGTACATCGCATTTGTATTACAAATCCGCACGCCTCATGCTATAGGGAGTTGTATTTAATTCAGTACCATTACCTACGGAAGGGCAGAAACGTAACTGAGTAACGAGCTAGTAATCAGCGAGAAAAAGGATGCCGAGGTACGAATCGGTTTTCGTGACCAATAAATTGTACTACTTCGTTCCCACCAAGCGCACAGTACACGTCAAGATTGAAGTAGGTTCTCAGTGCCACCAATACCATCACTTCGCCAGCGCACATCGCCAGTTCTGTAATGAGCATTGAGCAAAGCCGCGCGAAGCAGAGCGCAGTCCTAAATGCCTAGTGAAGCCGTGAAAGTAGTTTGCCGATAGAGACCCTGTGCCTGTGCCTTGTATGCAGCAACGGCGTGCGAACACCGCTCGATCGCTGATGATCAATGCGAGTTGCGCCGTGTGCGCAGTGGGAGAAGATGGTCACCAGGAAAGGAAACCTCAATTTCACCCAGAGATTTCGATCGAAATATGTATCTGGGGCCTCCGCTCTTGCAACGGTGCTGTGGCTCTACCTACCTTTTCGAAGAGACGTTCTGCGGTGCGATCCTCAGCGCGAGGTGTGACAGGATCGCGGAGAAAGGGACACTCTGGGGGACACATTATTCCCGCTGTGAGCAGCCTGTGCCCGTCATTTGGTTCCACTGGCGACGGGTGACTCCTACGACGATCGTGCCCCACCGCTGCAACTCTAGACTCGTTCTTGCCAACCAAACCAACAGACCCAGACTCGACGCACGGCACGGTACAAGGAAAAGGTTATCGAGAGTGGGCTGAACGACGCTGGAAACCGCATCATCGTGCAGCAGCAGCAGCAGCAACAAAAAAGCACAACCACGAAGAAGAAAAATCAAACCCGCGCTCTGCATAAAGGGCCAACCTCGATCGGCACATTTTGTTGTTGTTTTTTAAATTTATTTTCTTTTCTAGGACAGCAAGCGAACGAGAGCCCTCCGTGTCTCGTGGATGCGCTGGGAACGCGACGTGAAGCGCAGCACCAGGCCATCCACAGGCCACCATTTCTGGTCGCTTTTTTCCACCGCGCGCCTTATTTGCTGATGCACCAACGTGGTCCCGTGCGTTGATCATCATCGTTCGAGCGATCGAGTAGAAACAAAGAAGCAGGAACACGATTATCGAGGCGAAGGTGGTGGGCACAAACAACAAGAAGAAGAGTCGCGCGCCTGGTAAAGGTAAAAAGTGACAGATGGTCGAGTAGAAAAGCGGCTCAAGCAGCAAAAGGGCTCAAAAGCCGTTGGGGCGAGGATGGAAATGGGCCCTTGAAGCATAAATACAGTGTTGTATTTCTTGGACCTTTTCGCCGAGACGGGTATTAATGGGGTGGAAGAGAAAAAGGAAGAGATGGGGGTCTATGTGGAGCTGTTTCATACTGTCGGAAAACCTTTATGCTAAAGGTTTTATGCTACATGGGAAACGTTCTTTCGACGAGGAGCTAACACCACATACATAAACGCTGCCTGATGTGTACGTGCGTGTGTAGCTCTTTCTTCTTTATTTGTACGAAAATACTCTGCATGACGAATGGGAGCCCCCTTACAGCATACCCTTACACACACGGCACGAACGAGAGAGGACTCCGTACGAGACCTCCGATTCCACCGGACTGAAAATTTCGTAGAACCTTCCGAAACACTACACCACCTTCAGCGTCGTCAGAGTGAGTCCTCGATCGTACGTAGCCGCTTTCGTTTGCCTTTTTTGACCTAAGCTCTTCAATCACTGCCGCGCGGGTCCGCTACGCTGCTCTATCCACGACGTTCGGCTAGGAAACGTGAAGAAAGGAAAGCGAAAACACAGCGCCGGGGCCGGAGCCGAAAATGCACCGTTGCCACGACCGGAGCGCCGAGGTGTCCGGTGCTGGATCGAGCATCAAATTATATGCACCACGCATCACCATCGTTCGCCGAGCTAGAAGAAACACATAAACCCACAATCGTCGTCTAGGGTTTTGGTTTCCTTCGTTTCATTTCATTTCGTTCTATTCCACTATCTCTTCCAACCCTACACAGTTTAGAGCCCGCTTTGGGACACATGTGCATTTGCTTGGCTCACAAAAATTAAACACTCGCGCCCCGCGTGCCTTAACTGGAACTATTTCAAGTGCTGCTTTTTGTTTGCCTCGACTTGGTCGTACGGTGGATGATCATGATCATGTGTGGTGCGCACTTGAGGAAGGTACACTTACGCCCGTATACACCAACCAGACAACCAGTCATGACCTACAGCAAATGTAGTTTTTGGGTAAATATTAATACAAACGGAACCCATCGTTCCAACGGAAAGGAGGACATGTCGTTTTGGAAGAGGTACGGGTATCGTGTTTTTTTCATTAGCCGCAAGCCAAAAATATGATTGCTCAGCATCTTCTAAAAGACGTACAAAGACGAATCTGGATATAAAGTGCGTGTCATATCAAAAGACATATCTCTTTGAAGATATTCCGTCTTGTGCAAGGAATTTTTCGTGACTTTATGCAAGTCAAATTCTACTAAATTGGATAAATTGAAATGAAACAATGCAGAGTTTTCATTCAAATTTAGGAAATAACCTTCAACTTGGATCGCAATGAGATAAAAACACAAATTACTTACACACTACGGAATATCATCGAGCATAAAGAGTTCAATTAATTAGAATCATCTCCCAGTACGCAGGACTAGCTATACAGCAGATGTAACAAAAATGTACTGTGTACGAATATAGAGTAAAAAATTATGCTTACTAGCTTAAAGCTTAATTGTGCTGACAAAAAACACTTACATAGTGTAAAAACACTAGATAAGTTGAAAAAAGTATACACATTAAATACAAACAACATATCTAATTTTAATAAAACACTTACATAGTGTAAAAACACTAGATAAGTTGAAAAAAGTATACACATTAAATACAAACAACATATCTAATTTTAATTGATTCACCATATTTTATACTACATCGAACAGCGATACATTGTCCCTTGTTTGTTTGTAGGTTTTTCGGTTTGTATGACTTTAGACCTTCACAAATATACCGAGAGATAGTAAGTATCGCATTATCGACCTTTTCGCAATAGCTAACAATGTGAGTGCTCGGCTCGCTCAGCAACATACTCTTCTGGAGAAAAGCTAAAATTGTCCCTTATTTGTTACAGTTATTATATTCTCATCTTTTTCTTCATCTCACGGGTTTGATTTTCATTTACCTTTATCCTCGTTTACGATCCTCCTCTCATCCCTCTTCCTGATCGTTTAACTCGTTGGTTTGTCCTACGCAAGTTTATTTAGGTTTAGGTTAGGTTAGTCTTAAGTTCGCGATGGTGTTAAGCCTTAATGGCAGTCATTGTATTGTAATAAATTGAAATTGAAATTGAAAATATATTTGTGCATGTACTACTTTATTAATAGAAACCATAGCGCCCGTCACGGTATTTCTCAATCATGTATTATTAATTGGCATAGAATATTTATATATTATGATTAACATCTTACATTTCTTATGTTTTGAACAGATAATTCAATTAACATCCACTCTCCTGAAAATTCTTTCTCCGTTTTGGTTTCAGAAATGTTTTAATATACTTCGCCTTGAAACGAACTCCTCACGCACTATCTCGCTCCAAATCACGGAAGACATGTTTTTCCCCTAGGGGCCAGCCGGCACAACTAAATCAATCGATAACGCTCAAAACACACACAACCTTCGACCCAGCGGTGCGCTTGCCATATGCCCTACCACCTCCATTCAGCGCCCATCATGCAAACTGCACCGTGTCCGCCCGTACGTGTGCGGAACATGCACTTCTATGCGCAACCGATTAAAATCGGCTGCTTGGGTTTGATAAGCTGAAAAAATGCACCTCATCACACTCACACATGAAAGGGGCGCACTC
>KZ071072.1:0-12131 GCA_002091845.1 Anopheles cracens | reverse complement strand
AAGTAGATTGCAATTCCATCTCTGTTTTTTCTCTCTTTATTTCATCATCACATGTTTCTAGGGTTTAAAATCATGTTAAAGATTTATAGAGTTTTCTAGTTACATTTAACTAGTTTTCATTAATTATTCCAACTGAACTAAACGGCGAGAAGTGCATCGGAAAATAAAACATATTTTGCTAGACACCTGAATTGTGTACATTAGTTTCCCTCGCATGTTATTCGTTAATTTAATTATGTAGTTAATCTGTGATGCGTTAGTAGTTTGTTCATTGATGGTTAGTTCGTGTACCAAACCAAACACGAATCGTATTGTCTGCAAACATTCTATAAACTTTTTTCCCTCAATCACTCAACTTTGTTAAAAGTATGTAACATCAATTAAGTTCCATTTGAATATATAGTTTTTGTTTTACTTTTCCGTTACAGTTTCGTAATCGGCTATTTCTTTCCATGCTCTTCAGCTTCTCATAATTGGCAAAGGATACAGTCATAAAAAGTGATTATTCAAAAATCTATGTAAATTCAAGATATTAACGTATATCGAGGATTTTTCTCTTCCGTGTTTATTTCCCATCTTAGCGTCTCCGTCATTCGCGTACCATGTTCGAATTACCCATTTACCGCCCGTTCCAACAACGCCGCCAGTCCAATCGGTGTCCAGCTGACACCGCCGTCCGGACTGATGATGCACACCGACCGATCGATGTAACAGAACAGCTTGCCGGCACGATACACCTGCTTGCCCATTTCTCGTCGTCCCGGCATCGGTGCGAAGATGATGCCCCGCTCCGCACACTTCTGCGAAACAAGCTCCTTGAACTCGAGCGTCGGCTGCACGTCGACCTCCATGTCCATAAGCGTGGGAGGTTTTGGTGGGGGTGGTATAGGTTCCATAGCCACGCTCGGGATGCTCGCACCACCCAACCCAATTGAGCGTTGCATCAGCTCGAGTGCCTTGCGGAAGCATTCCTTCACATTCGGATGGCGCACGATATCGTCGGTAAACTGGGCCTTCCAGCCCTGGTACCAGCGAGACACCTGATCAAAGTTGGGCGATTGATTTAACCAGATGACCAGCGTCTGTAGCCACTTCGGGAAGAAGTACTTGTCGAGTATGTTGGCCATCTGAAGCGGAGAGATGAGTTCGTTCCACTCCCACACCTGGTTGAACATTTCCAGATCTTGTTGGAGCGGATTGATGATGACCTCGGTGAGCCGCAGTTCCAACTTGGGAATGATGTTCTTCACGAGGAACACCTGCAGATCCTCCTCGACGAAGACACCTTTCCAGGGTGTAATCATAGCCCGGGCTGAACGGTCTTCCGGATGCCAAGCCTTCAGTGCGCGGGCTAGTTTTTCACGTATCGCCGGATACACGTTTCCTTCCATCTTCGAACCGAGCAGTTCGGTCCACGGATGGATCCAGCAGTGAATGGGAACCGTATCGGTCAGTGGGTCCCACTCGATAACCGCAGCGGACAATTTTGTCAACACGATCTGTTCAAGCACGTTGTCCAGTATCCAGGCCGGAAGAAGTGGTGCCCACGCATCCAACAATGCAATCATCGGCTGGTGGACGCGCGGATTCCATTCGCTGGCTGCCGTCCGTATGCTTGGAACTACACCAGTCCAGACAACGGCCGAGTAGGGATCAAGGAGACTGTTGCTGCTGTTGCTGTCCGTATGCTGGCCGGAAGAGGTCAGTATCGATCTCCAGCGCTTGAAAATGTCCAAATGACGCGTTGGCTCCTCGAAGGGCGTCCACTCTTTCAATCGGGCGGCAATGAGTGGAGCAACAACACCCACCGCAAGATCCGAGAGACCGAACTCTTTGCACTCGGCCGGATAGTCCGCGTATAGGTGAACAAAGATTCTTTCGCACTCTTCCAGCTCGATAGTGCCACCGTCCGGTTCAACTAATGCACGCACCAACTCGAGCGCTCCATCCAGCGTGTGAAGATAGTCTTTCTCCAGCTCGCTGATACGCATGAGCTTTTGCTTCTCGTGCAACAGCTGTTCCTCCCGATCTTTAGCCTCACACTTTTGCTTATCGATCGCAATGATGTCCTGTTCGCAGTACTCCACCATCAGATTCAGGTTGTGCATCAACTCGGGAAGCGCAAAATGGATCGTTTCTTTCGCCGAAGGCTTACTGCTCACCAGTCCTGGCTCGTACAGTTCCTCATCGACCACCTTCGCCTGGCCGAGTGCGTGGTAACCGCTAAGAACACGCTTTTCCGGTCCCGTCATGTCGATCACCGTCACCTGACTTAGTTTCGATGCACTCTTATCGAACGGTGCGTACGTGGATGTTGACTTCTTACCCTTCTCAATCACATCCTCCACTGTCTTGTAGAAGTGTCGTGATTTTCCCTGCTTGCCTTCCTTGCGCCACTGTCGGGCTTCTTCGTCCTTACCACCCGGTGGTAGTGCCTTTGCATCGTCCTGCTTTTGCTTTTGTTTTGCATCCGCCACGATTGTTTTCTTCTCCGGTCCGTAGGCACCGATAGCGCCACGACCTTTCCGAAGGTGTGCTTCGATCGGTGCGGAAATACCTTGCAAATCTTTACCCAAACCTTTGCCCGGCTGGTAACCCATCTGCAGAAGCAGTTTCGCACCGATGCCACGCGTATGCTGCTCCCAGTTGGCGACATTTTTGCCCTTGGCGGTCACCGATGGAGCACTGCTGAACGTTCGGAAACCCGCCATCGAGCGCATGTCCTGCACGGCTGGTTTGTCATCCTCCGATTCCGATGAAGTGTTACTATCCTTTGCCACAGCTTTCTTGCCGAAACGCGGATGTGCAGTACCCTCGTCTCCGTCTTCCTCGTCGTCATCCCCGTCCGATGCTTTCCGTTCCTTGGTCGCGTCCGGCTTCTTTCCCGACTGCTGGATTCCACCGGCAATGAACCCGATTGGGGCGGAGTAATCTTTTGGTTTCTTACCGGCCATTCGTCCCCGGTGTCCGCGGCCTCCAGAAGAGGTTCCTTCTTCGCCATCGTTTTCCGAATCGTCGTCTGCCCATATGCCATAGATCTGCTGGTGTTTTGTAGGACGCCGCCGGCCGCGGTTCGGATTGAATTCATTGTCGAGATCGTAATCCGTAATCTCGAAACGTTCGTACTCGTCGTCGTCCATGGTTAAATGTTTCAGCTGATAAATTGAGCGACTAATTGTCGTTTTGATGGAGTTATCTAAATATTTTCAGCCCGGTGATTTCACAAAAGTTTTGTTTATGATTGATTACTTTTGACAGATGAGAGAGTGTGAATTTTTCGAGAGGTTTGTTTTCGTTATTCGATTAGTTTTTTGGTATATAATCACTTTTGGACGTTGAAGAATAAATTAAATTATTTTAGAAATGATAAATCAAGAAAAACATATTAAAAAATAAATATTTTCTCAGTTTTTTGTTTGTTTTTAGAACAATGTGTACTAAAAGGACTGTACTAAAACAACCGATCAAAACATAAAGTGACAGCAGCGAAAAGCAGGCTTTGTGGTTCGATGCGGTGGGACAACACAACTGTGAAAATTGGATACTACATCCCAAAATAAGTGTCGTTTAATGTGCCTTGTGAGAAAAAGTGCAACTAGCGTTATGGTATGCTAATACAGTTTTCAATTAAAGTAATTTTTACGTTGAAAACTTTCCCAGCACACATTTCCCTTTCGCATCCGCACAATTTGACAGCAACCGGGCACACGCGGTGGCGTTCGCTTCGATTTGTTTACATTTTGTGCCTCGTGGTGGATGCCAAACGAGCCTCTGTATCCTGCGTGTTCGTGCAATTTGGTCATTTCGTTATCCTTGACAACGGTATCGCGGAGGGTTGAGTGTTGAGTGAGGTAGTAGCAACAAAAAACCCATCCGAATCGCTGCGCTTCGTCCACCGCATGCGTGTGTAGTTCGCGATGCCAGTGTACAACGCATCACCGTCATCGCTGTGTGCGTAGCGGGTGCATACACACGTGTCGAGCCGAAAGGACGAAACGCAGCAGCACTACGCGTAATCGCTGAAAAAAATCAAAGCACATCCCCGCGCAAGGGAGCAAACAACACAAAGTGTGTGAGGTGCGCGCTGTTTCATATACACTTCATGCTCTCGGTGTGTTTGTGTTGGTGCTGCTACGGTGTACTAATCCCGAACCGTGTACTTTTTTTTTGTTCGCGTTCCCCTTGTGTGGCGTTGTCGCGCTGCGTTCGATTGGGAAACCGACGGGAGGGAATATCCTTTTCATTGGTCGCGACCACCGTACGCGAATCAATCGCAGCGCAGTCGAAGTTGAAGGTTGACGTGAGCCAAACCCGGGGTCGTTGCTTGGTGTCGCGCGCGCTGTTCCTAGCCGTTACCGTTTTTTGGGGGTTTTCTGGAGCCCATCGACACATCAATTGAGTGTAGGTTTCGCAATCGGCTCCTAGTTGGGCTCGATTCCAGTCAGGTCCGTGCGTGTGCTGAAGGATTCCGTGCGTCTCGATGGACTGGGTCGTGTTGTATTTCGATAGATTCCCGATGCAAGTACGTTCGTGTTGCAAGAAGTTCTCCCACAACAGAAGGACCCAAACGCTATCATTGAAACAATGTCAGTCGGCGCTGCAGTGAGTGCAATAAATTAGTGTTTTGCTTTGTTTTCGTTTTGATGAGTTGTAAAAATTACCGTACCAGTTTGAATCTTACTTCGAGCGTTAGACATCGCCTCAATGTGATTATAGGAATCAGGGAAATCTAACCTAATTTTAATTCAATAACTAAGCAAGAACTAAAAAATTTACATTATTTTCAAGATGTTTGGTGATTATGTTTTTGAAGATTCTATCTATCATATTGCTGCAGTTTTTTTACACTTGGGTTGCTTGCTGAACAGCTGGAACATTTGTATACTTAAAAATGTATAAATGTCTTTTGATTTAGCTCAACAGGCAGCATCAGCACCTACGCTAGCTTTAGAGCCAGCCGATAACAGAGGGTTCACGCTGGTTTAAAGGGATATGCCCGGTTAGTTAGTCAAACCGATCAAAACAAAGCTTCTATGGTTGTTTAATAGTGGTTTTGTTTATTTTTAATTGAATTAAAAACTGTGATTCAAAAATAACATAATTGATTATCCAAATAACAAAATAGCTAAAGCAAGGAAACAGTGATTTAAATCTAGATAAATTGTCAAACATCAAACTGTATACGTTTGCATTGTCATTGATGAGTACGTATAAGTAGCTTTAAATCGAATCTTGACACTCTTTGTGTTATGGAGCAGTAGTGTTCTGCTGCTACAGATATGTCAGTACTAATTGTCCGTGTTAGTAAGTCGACCGAGATTTAACACATTATGCTGCCATAAGCACAATATAGCGCACATGCAACGTTGAATAAATATTGAAATGTCAACTGTCAACAGGAGAATTTCATTGTTATTTGTTTTTATGATTACAAGTAACAGGACTTTGATGAGTATAAATTAAAATCAAAATACTAAATTGAACTAGGACACGCACGCTTTCGAGTTTAGATTTGATGCCAGGGTTATTCTCTAGAGGGGGTCTAGAGGGTGTCTATACGGTGTTTCCTAATTCTGGGGGAATTAAAAGTCTGTAGTGCCATATACGTATGTCTGTAATCAATCATCTATCATCTTTATAGGCCATAAAGAATTATAATGGAAGTGAGTTATAGCATCCATGCTTTTTCCTTCACGAAGTAATACTTTAGTTTGACATTTGCATTGTTTTCAGTATCATGTTGCTTCATTTATTATACGTTCTTAATTAAACAAAAAAATGATCGAAATAATTTGAAAACTATAAACTTTTGCTGTTAGTATCAATAGGGTGAATTTTAATGTTTGTATATGATGTATATTGTCTCTAAAAAAATTGAATAATAACCATAAATGATCAATTCGATAATATCTGTTGAGAAATTTCGATAGAATGATCAATTTTTCTTACGACTCCACTCCACACTAGATCTCCACATTATTTTGAATCATTGCATGTGTATTTCCATAATTTCTTTATATCCTAATGTACTCTCTGACGCGCGCACTTATGCTTTCCGGTCCTGGATCAATCCTATCGTCTGCTGCCCACAGCGCAACACCTTTGCACGTCTCGCTTTGTGATTGATCAATTCGGTGTAACGACGGGTTGGTTTGACCGTGGCCATCCCGGTTAAGCTTTGATGAATTCCTGGCAATCCTGCCATTTTCACCTGGGACACTTGCCTCAGCAGTAGCATACATATGACTTGAGGGTCGCTTCGTGTAACTCTAAAACCTTTTTTACACTATTGCAATCACAATGGTAAGATTGCTTTTTTGTAAGCATATGCACAAAAAGAAACGATCCGTGTTTAACCTATTTTGACGCTTTGCTACTTTCTTTCCTTTATCGTTTTGGCTAACTGCGACTACTTCTGCGGTAGAACTCGAGCTAAGGAGTTTTCACTCATTTTTCCAATCATTTTTCAACTTCTCCCAGAAGTCCCAGTTCTTCCAGTCCCAGACACTGTCATTATACTGAAGAAGCGGGTAGCAAATGTTACGGTTAGAACTAACAAGTTGTAGCTAAGTAATTAATGGATTTGAAACATTAAAAAAAAACTGAAACAAAAAAAAACATTGAAAAAGTATAACACAATCAGAAGCTCAAAGTTGCAAAAGTGTCAACACACATCGCACTTGATTCATTTGGCCACTGCAATGGTTGCATCATGACTATTTTAATGACGCTATGTTTTTTTCTGTATGATGGCTGCTGTGTAATTTTTTGTGATGTTCTTAATGTTGTATAATGTTTGTTTAAATATTTGTATCGCTATTAAGAACGATGCAAATTGTTTTTATTTATGGTTGCTATTCATGCTCTATGCTATATGACGTAATACATAGAATTTTTATTAAACTTTGTCCTTGCTGGCGAGCTTGGTCTGAACACCGACCAGGCGCTACCGGTCTCGATGCGTAGATTCATGCGTTGTGTTTTTTTTTCCTTCATCGCGAGGTTTCTATATGGCGGTGGTGTGGGATGGGCCGGTAGGTTACGCACACCACGCAATTTTCTGATCCTGTTTCGGACGGTGGACGGTGGTTGCGCTGGTTAGGGGATTTTTTCGGCTATTTTGTGAACGCTCCTGTCGATGTGCGTGCGTTTCCTAGCGTTGTCCCTTGCTGTTGAGGTTGGGCAATAATATTTTTAAAATGTTTATTAAAAACACACAAGCGCATCACTCGCGCATCGGTTTGCTGTTGTGGCGGAGAGAGTTTAAATTAACGTATAGGTAAAGTGGTCTGCTCGCTCCATGTAGTTTTGCTTTCCACTTGGTTCCCTACATGCCTATGTATGGTGCATGTTATGATAATGTGGATACACACTGGAAACAATTAAACAGAATTAAACTTTCTCCAGTTATGCTTTTACTCCTGCAAACAAGCCATTTCTTGTCCTGCTATGGAAGTTATTGAAAATATCATGTGTTTTTCCGTGTATAAATTAACAATCTCGACAATCCCGTCTGAACCAACTTATTCTAACTTATATAGGACATGTTTAACAATAAATAATTTCTTCATATTAATATAAAACTTCTCATGCATGAGTTAGCGATAAATGAAATCAAGGACATCTAATAATGGCAGATCACGTTCAAGAGAAGTTAATATATAAAAAATTCTTTAAATATAAAGAAAATTTAGTTATGACTTGAGGGTCGCTTCGTGTAACTCTAAAAACTTTTTTACACTATTGCAATCACAATGGTAAGATTGCTTTTTTGTAAGCACATGCACAAAAAGAAACGATCCGTGTTTAACCTATGTTGACGCTTTGCTACTTTATTTCCTTTATCTTTTTGGCTAACTGCGACTACTTCTGCGGTAGAACTCGAGCTAAGGAGTTTTCACTCATTTTCCAATCATTTTTCAACTTCACCCAGAAGTCCCAGTTCTTCCAGTCCCAGACACTGTCATGTTACTGAAGAAGCGGGTAGCAAATGTTACGGTTAGAACTAACAAGTTGTAACTAAGTAATTAATGGATTTGAAACATTAAAAAAAAACTGAAACAAAAAAAAACATTGAAAAAGTATAACACAATCAGAAGCTCAAAGTTGCAAAAGTGTCAACACACATCGCACTTGATTCATTTGGCCACTGCAATGGTTGCATCATGACTATTTTAATGACGCTATGTTTTTTTCTGTATGATGGCTGCTGTGTAATTTTTTGTGATGTTCTTAATGTTGTATAATGTTTGTTTAAATATTTGTATCGCTATTAAGAACGATGCAAATTGTTTTTATTTATGGTTGCTATTCATGCTCTATGCTATATGACGTAATACATTTATCTAATTTTAATTGTTCTAGGAATTGAGTGTGCAACTTAAAACATGTATGTATTTTCAAACATTAATTTATTTACGATATTGCTTCAACTAAATTACGACAGTAGGACTGGCATCGTTCTCGGGAATAGCAAGACACTTTGAACGCCGAGGAAAACTAGGTCCAATGTGTGTTGCTTATAAATCGTCCACATCTTCAACCTGTCGATTCGCTAGCCTGCATCAACCGCTCACGAACGAACTGTCCTTAGTTACCTTGGTCAGAGTTGCGCTGTATCTATCGTGCTTTCGCGTGAGGTTTACGCATCACCTACGCACGTCCCTCTACGCACGGGGAAGCACCTGACTACTATCATTCATCTAGCATTGGCCAGCGTGCGAGCGAAAGGGATCCTGTTTTCTCCTGCATCCTGGAAAAGCGCCTTGCCCGACTATGGTGTGTAGGGGAGAGCCTTGTTTCGATTTTTCGGACCAACTGCGTATGTCCGCACCAACACGGGCCCTAGAGGTCCTGCGAGCGGTTCGCAAATCGTCCCAAAATGGAATGCAAATGGGTGAACGTGTGTGCGTACACACTTGCACCGCGATTCAGCGCACGCATACACACAAGCGCGCGCGTGCATAAGGTGAGGGGAGGGGACGTACACACACCGGACGGCCGGACAGAAAGGACAACGACCGCCGCACCAAGGCATGGAGAACGTCCCTTGCAATGCAACCTCCCTTGGAAAAGCACGGAAGGGTCGGACGCGCGGCTGGTACGCTGTCGTTTCATTTGCGCTCCAGCTCTAGGATTTGGGTTTTGGCAACGTATCGTCCCACGCAAGGATAACGGTCACAGGCCAGGAATATGGGTGTGCGTGTGGGTGTGCGTGCATACGGGATGAATATTTCGGTGCACATCTGGTGACGATTTTCTGCCATCGTCTCGCCAACGCATTCGGCAGTGGACGATGCATTTGAATGTTTGATATGTTGAAGTTCCCGTCGAAGGATATCCTTAGGCGCGTGGGTCACGCGATGAAGCAGCAATAATAAATAAAACGTGTGCTGGGAAATATTTTGAAACGCCGACACAACGCTGCTTGGAACCTATATTTTATAATTTAAAATTTAATTTGTTCAACGATGATTTATTGACCGAAACGAACGGAAACAAAAAAGACTACCTATATCCAAAATTTCTATTGCTCTTCGGGCACGACTGCGTTATACAATTATCAAAATACAGCTGCTGAATCGTGTGTGCTCGTGTCTCTAATGTTTCGTCCTGCAAGTGAAACATATTTCGTCACATCTTTGTCCCTCCGGTTCGGTCGGTCCTGGGTGTGTGTGTGTGTGCGTGTGATTTGATTTATGACATAAAAATTGTACCCTTGTTTATTCCCAAACCGGGCTGCTTGGTTTGATCTTAATTTGAACGAAGAATCATCACGGCCATCGAGGAAAAGCGTCCGGTTTTGGCAGGGTCGCGGTGTATATCTCTTTTGTATGCGATAACACTAGCGCTGGTCGCTTATTGTTGAGGGTGAAAGGACCGGCAAAAGACACGCTCGCTCATCAGTGCGGGGTTCTGCTCTGCTGTAGGTCGTTCACTTTTCCGTTCGTTAATGATTAGGAGCCAGCGGTCGACGGTGTTTGATAGTTGTTTTCGTCCCGGCATCGGATACAGCACGCAAGAGATGTTGCAAAGAAAAAGGGTGGAAAATTAGAAGATCTAATCGAATGCTGCTCTGGCTAGGGAGGCTGATGAGTGGACAAAGTGAAAAAATATGGAAGCATACTACTGCTCTCGGGGAACTTTTAGTTTTAATTGCAAACATAATTGATATCCTTTTAGGGACAGAGGAATCATTTTCGACAAAATAATATTTTCACGAATATCTCCGACAACTTGAAGATTCATGCAGCCATGAGTTTGTCGCGGAACTTGCTACTGCTTCCTTTGCAGCTCCTGCTTCCTGGAGTAGCTGGATAAAAGTAGTTTTTGGTTCTCTGGCCGGAAAGGACCTTAGGTTATGCATTGTCTGGGTTCCACAGCTCCATCGGATGATCTTGGACTGCTAGTCCATATTTCCCCAAACTAAGACCCTTGGTTTAGAAATCTGAAGATTGGACGTTCGTTCATTCGAACCATGTTACTACTGACATCGAACCACTAGGCACTCACCTCCAGCGCATTGGACTGGCCAGCACAAAGCAGTGCCCATGTGGCATCGGTCACCAGGCCATCGAACACTTGGTGTGATCATGCCATACCTCATGCATCCCTGAAAAGGTCACCAAACAGTTGGATCCCAGAGATGTAAAGTATTTCAGAGTTATACACATCATTCTTCTTCTTCCATGGCACAACAACCAAACTAGGCCAAGGCTTGCCATTTCTGACTCTCATAGACTTAGTTTTACCCGTACCCTAGTTAGCCAATCTTGCGTATGGGAGGACAGTTCAGTTAAAAGTTGAACCCAGAACCTTGCGCTTTATAACAAAAAAAAAACATAAAAACCACTCACAGCACTATATAAACTTAAAAATGGTAATAATATCCCCATATAAACTATAGTAATATCAAAGGACCCAAGCTTTTCCTATTTCCTATCCCACATATTGCGTATTTACATTCACGCAAAACACACAAAAAAAAACAAACAACACAGCTATCAATATGGTAAAATCTGTCGTCATACTATTAATAAAGAACAAACAAACAACAGATCTAAAAAAAATAAAAATATAAACAAAAATATAAAAATATAAAATAAGCTAACTGTATAACATGGTGTGGTGTACGTAACTAAGGTACATTAAACTGGAAGTTTGGAACTTTAGTTTAGTGTGGTCTTAAACAGTTTTATAAGCATCAAAATGATATCAACTAACCGATAAAGTCTGGGCTGAAGCAAAATAAACATGGAGGTAATGTTCTGAGAACAAAACTGTCTCTCAGTACATTTAGACTAAAACAACACTGATATCAACTATTGTTGCATGTAAGACCTACTTTACACTGTTTTATGTTTACATTAAATCATAAATGATTGTAAAAAAATATACGAAAAAGGTTTCTATATACCAATTACACATAATATTTTCCAAGCTTGGTTATAGATAAAGTTGAATGAAAACTCCTGCTCTTTAGCATCAGCATGCCAAACATATATGATTGGTGTTTTTTATGTTTGCAGTATTCACGCAAGAAAGCTGGGATCGAAATAAAGAAAATGAAGAGCATATGTACCCTCCTCGAGATGATGCGATAGCTGCATCATTCTTCATCTTGCATGTACATCGCGCGAATCACTTGCGCCAGCACCGCGAAACGCCACCACTGAAATACGCGCGCGAAAGTCGCACTCATCGCGTAAGATAGAGTACCAGAAATGGACCTTAGGTTATGCATTGTCTGGGTTCCACAGCTCCATCGGATGATCTTGGACTGCTAGTCCATATTTCCCCAAACTAAGACCCTTGGTTTAGAAATCTGAAGATTGGACGTTCGTTCATTCGAACCATGTTACTACTGACATCGAACCACTAGGCACTCACCTCCAGCGCATTGGACTGGCCAGCACAAAGCAGTGCCCATGTGGCATCGGTCACCAGGCCATCGAACACTTGGTGTGATCATGCCATACCTCATGCATCCCTGAAAAGGTCACCAAACAGTTGGATCCCAGAGATGTAAAGTATTTCAGAGTTATACACATCATTCTTCTTCTTCCATGGCACAACAACCAAACTAGGCCAAGGCTTGCCATTTCTGACTCTCATAGACTTAGTTTTACCCG
>KZ071067.1:0-13915 GCA_002091845.1 Anopheles cracens | reverse complement strand
GCCCGATTTTAAATCGTGCGTTTATCTGTTGTGTTGTGTAGAGAAATGTACATCCAGGAGTGCGAAGCTCCGAACAGTCAGCGCACAATCGTTTAGCTAAAACCTTTTGGCCTGATTCCTATGTCACTTAAGTCTTAAGTAATTTATCTAACGTTGAGTAAAGTGTTCTGGTTTATTTTGTTTTTTGTTTTTTGTTTTTGCGTTGCATTTTATTTGACATCTCTTTCCGGATTGACTTCCCTAGCATGCAGCCAATCACCTGCAGGTGAGGGAGGTAGCAACGATAAGCATGTAACAGGCAACGATCAACAGCACGCCTCCGGTCCATCCGCGGGGCGAAGCTCGAGAGTTGCCCTCGTTATCGACGAAGGCCTCCTTTTCGCGTTGGTCCTCGCTGAAGCTGGCCGCATTATCCCTGTAGCGATGATCGCGATCTGTCCAAAAGCACAACAAAGAGCCAAACACACGGCACACCAGCACCCCCGTATCGATTATGTACCGCACGCGAGTTTCAATTGCATTAGCTCGGTTACCTTTCTCTACTGCTCCATCGATGTTCCACGCCTCGGAACTGTCTCCCGCTCCCATGATTTTGTTGGACGACGAGGAAAACTCATCCAGCGGTGGGCGATGGATTTTGCTTTTGTCTGTAAAAACAACCGACCAATATGTCATGTGCACAGTGGGAGAATGATGCAAAAAGTGTACGGGATACTAACAATTCTTTCGAAACACCGTCTCCGTCGTCGTTGCGACCGTTGTCGTGGCGGGAGGACTCGTTGCCATGGTAGTGGTCGACGGAATGTCTGTTGAAACAGTAAGCAAACAAACAAACGAGCAGGCAAGCGAGCAATGAACACACTGTAACAATCGCGATTTGTTTTCAATAGCGCATCGGTGGCTTTGCAACTTACGGTAAACCTTGATCGAACCATCCGTCTCGCCGAGCGAGTTTTTCACGACGCACTTGTACGTGCCGAAGTCTGCGATGCTTATATCTTTGATGGTGAGCTTCATCACCACCTTGTAGCTGTTGATCTCCTTTATAGAGGGCTCGAAATGTTTGCCTGTGATTAGTGATTAGATTGTTGCAGATCATGTTGTGGTACATTATTAGTTATCACTATAAGAACGGAGCGTTTTGTGCAATACCTATTCGTACCGAAAGCGGTCATTTTAAGCGGTTTGAGTTTTAAACTCAATCTATTTTAAATATTTTTAAGATCTCCGCACGGTGTTAGATTTGTCTTGCTTATTTTACCATAGACTATTCTCGGTTTCGTCGCTTTTCTAATAACAAACATGTTGAATGTTGTTGTCTATATTGAGATTTTCCAGAACAGAAAGTACGTTCAATCCAACTAATATAAAATTCATTAATTAAAAAATGAGAATCAGTCTTGGTTCCGAAAAGACCATTAAAAATTAACTATAAATTTATATAGTTTTCATAATTTCACATCTGCATTAAAATTGATATTCAATTTAATGCTCAAAGTATAAAATGCTTCTCTATTCTATATGTATACAAGTATACAATTCTTTTCTGTTGTACATTGTCTCGATTTCAACAACTTTTTGTTACAAAACAGCAACTCCATATGATCAATGACTGTTAACACAATATTTTTAATTTTCACTAGCTTTTAATTCTATTGTGATTTCTGACTAGGTTGTTTAAATGTTTGACTTCGAGTAGAAACGCAAAAGCAATTCAGATAATCAGAATTTATGTTAACGAAAGTTCAGTTTTCCTGATATCACACAAATTTAGCACTCTGCACATTAGCCAGAGTAAAAATCCAGAAAAGTAAGAGGAATCTAGCTTCAAATTTGAAACGAAAACCTGATAGGTTGATTTGATAAGTATCAATACATTAATGCTACAGCTCTATACTTGTTCAGAGAGAATGGTACACATCTATCAGTCAACTTTTTACAGTCTGTGCGTTAAACGAAATACCATCTAGGCGTACTTATATCCGTCTTCTATATCCACCGTTCACAGACGTAACCGACGTAGGTCCGCATATCTGCATGATCTGCATCCTCTTCACCCTATTTATGTTATTTAGTGCCTGTCTCAATAGCTCCTCAAAGGATAGGATAGATTCATCTCAGGCATTTTCCTCCTTATTCTGACACTCTACGATTCTGTGCTCGACAGCTTCTGACTTCCCGCAAAAAATCGACCGTTGTCGTGGCGGGAGGACTCGTTGCCATGGTAGTGGTCGACGGAATGTCTGTTGAAACAGTAAGCAAACAAACAAACGAGCAGGCAAGCGAGCAATGAACACACTGTAACAATCGCGATTTGTTTTCAATAGCGCATCGGTGGCTTTGCAACTTACGGTAAACCTTGATCGAACCATCCGTCTCGCCGAGCGAGTTTTTCACGACGCACTTGTACGTGCCGAAGTCTGCGATGCTTATATCTTTGATGGTGAGCTTCATCACCACCTTGTAGCTGTTGATCTCCTTTATAGAGGGCTCGAAATGTTTGCCTGTGATTAGTGATTAGATTGTTGCAGATCATGTTGTGGTACATTATTAGTTATCACTATAAGAACGGAGCGTTTTGTGCAATACCTATTCGTACCGAAAGCGGTCATTTTAAGCGGTTTGAGTTTTAAACTCAATCTATTTTAAATATTTTTAAGATCTCCGCACGGTGTTAGATTTGTCTTGCTTATTTTACCATAGACTATTCTCGGTTTCGTCGCTTTTCTAATAACAAACATGTTGAATGTTGTTGTCTATATTGAGTTGCCCGATTTTAAATCGTGCGTTTATCTGTTGTGTTGTGTAGAGAAATGTACATCCAGGAGTGCGAAGCTCCGAACAGTCAGCGCACAATCGTTTAGCTAAAACCTTTTGGCCTGATTCCTATGTCACTTAAGTCTTAAGTAATTTATCTAACGTTGAGTAAAGTGTTCTGGTTTATTTTGTTTTTTGTTTTTTGTTTTTGCGTTGCATTTTATTTGACATCTCTTTCCGGATTGACTTCCCTAGCATGCAGCCAATCACCTGCAGGTGAGGGAGGTAGCAACGATAAGCATGTAACAGGCAACGATCAACAGCACGCCTCCGGTCCATCCGCGGGGCGAAGCTCGAGAGTTGCCCTCGTTATCGACGAAGGCCTCCTTTTCGCGTTGGTCCTCGCTGAAGCTGGCCGCATTATCCCTGTAGCGATGATCGCGATCTGTCCAAAAGCACAACAAAGAGCCAAACACACGGCACACCAGCACCCCCGTATCGATTATGTACCGCACGCGAGTTTCAATTGCATTAGCTCGGTTACCTTTCTCTACTGCTCCATCGATGTTCCACGCCTCGGAACTGTCTCCCGCTCCCATGATTTTGTTGGACGACGAGGAAAACTCATCCAGCGGTGGGCGATGGATTTTGCTTTTGTCTGTAAAAACAACCGACCAATATGTCATGTGCACAGTGGGAGAATGATGCAAAAAGTGTACGGGATACTAACAATTCTTTCGAAACACCGTCTCCGTCGTCGTTGCGACCGTTGTCGTGGCGGGAGGACTCGTTGCCATGGTAGTGGTCGACGGAATGTCTGTTGAAACAGTAAGCAAACAAACAAACATGCATACAGCACATCTGCCGACTGGCTGTCGAGGACCGGGTGGCGCTCGGCCTGGGCCCAACCCAGGCGGGGGGAGTGAAGACGGACCCGGACGGGGTTCTAGAGAACTCTACTACCCGTCAACCAAAAGTCAGTCAGTTTCCTTGGCAGTGAAGAGGAAGATATTAATGATGAACGTTTCTTGCGACGGAATCGCGGTACCTGGTTGATGAGGGACAAATATCACTCCTATCCTAGGGTGCTCGGATGGCGTCTGCTTCGTTGGCGGTTTTGGCTGTGTGTCGTGTTTCGTTTTTCTTTGTTTAGTATCCATATTTTTATCCCCTTCCCCATCGATAGATGAGCTAAAGACAAGTGTATTGGATGCCATCACTATTTCTTACCTTGGGTTATGATGGTGTCATTCTTCATCCAGTAATTGATGGAGCGTGGGTACGCCTCCGATTGACACTCGAGAGTCAAACGCTGTCCCAGTGCGGCGCCAACCAGCTGATCCTGTATCCATATCATGGGCGGAACTGAGGAAAACGCGGAAGACAGCAAACAACACGTAAGAACGTCGCTAATTATACCGAACTACTATTAGCCATAAAGCAAGCTTTAAAGATACACTCAATAAAGGTAAAAAAAACATCATCCACAGCTTCACAAATAAACTGAAACACCCCAGTATCATTAAATGATCTTTGCCGGAGAAAGTACAATGTTGGGACAGTTTGGCCGGTTGGCCTAGATGTCCGATTTCCCCAAAAAGGTGTTGTTTTGTTCGGGCGCTGTAAATCAACTGGAAGATACTTTTCAACTGTAGATCATTCGCATAAATCTTGCCCTTGCGTTCGGCTCGTGGTCCCTCCTGCCCCCCCAAAACAAGCTCCCAGAATGGCATGGTCTCTGCCACTTCTTCACGCTGATGGTTGCCCAAATGCTGTGCAGCATAATGAATTCGTTGACATGGGCCCTTATCATTTCGGCTCCGGCCGCTCGGAAGGTCGGCGGGCCTGCCTGTACCGGCCACGAAGCGCACGGTAGCCAACAGCGCCACAAGCGACCGTAAGGAGCTGCCATCCTTCTTTTCGTCGAAATTCATCCCGTCTCGGTTTGTTTTGCCACTGTTCTTCTTTTTTTTTCTCGCCACTGCCATTGTCCGTCGCATGTCCTTACATTGATTGAATAACAAGATGATGATTGTGACACAATTTTTCCTCGTTATCAGATTTTTCCTTGTTTATTATTTCCATCCGTTTGGTGTTGTTTCGTTCCGCTCGGCCGCCAATGGTTGTTTCCGAATAAAATGAGAGAAACCACGTCCGTACAAACGGTACGCCACGAAAACATGCATACAGCACATCTGCCGACTGGCTGTCGAGGACCGGGTGGCGCTCGGCCTGGGCCCAACCCAGGCGGGGGGAGTGAAGACGGACCCGGACGGGGTTCTAGAGAACTCTACTACCCGTCAACCAAAAGTCAGTCAGTTTCCTTGGCAGTGAAGAGGAAGATATTAATGATGAACGTTTCTTGCGACGGAATCGCGGTACCTGGTTGATGAGGGACAAATATCACTCCTATCCTAGGGTGCTCGGATGGCGTCTGCTTCGTTGGCGGTTTTGGCTGTGTGTCGTGTTTCCTTTTTCTTTGTTTAGTATCCATATTTTTATCAAAAACCACCGTATGACTATCGCGCACGTCGAGGGCCGGGCATGGGTGCTGCGCATCCGGGATGTGAAGGAATCGGACAAGGGTTGGTACATGTGTCAGGTCAACACGGATCCAATGCGCAACCAGATCGGCTACCTGAACGTTGTAGGTAAGGACACCGCGACTAGAAGACCGGCTTCCGGCCGGTCACAGATAGTGGTGATTTAATGTGATTTAATTGTCGTTGTCCATGTTGGCTTATGCTAATGAGCGGTTCTCGCTCACTCGTTCCGCGCGCCTGAACACTCATAAAAATATCAATATAATCCGCACAGTTCCACCGAACATTCTGGACTATCCCACCAGCACCGACATGGTCGTGCGCGAGGGAAGCAATGTAACGCTGAAATGTGCCGCTTCCGGATCGCCGACTCCTTCCATCATCTGGCGTCGCGAAGGCAACGAACCCATCAGCACCGGCGGTAGGTTGGGGGGTTGTGTTTTTTCCTTTTTTCTCCTTTTTTAACCTGTTTGTGTGTTTGTGTGTGTGACGTTGTTGATATATTTTGTACTTTATTTGGTTTCTGTCGACCATTAAACTATCATGAGCGTATAAAGTGCATTGGGCTGGCAAACTACAACCAAATTGTTTCATTATTATTCCATCCGACGCCGTTCCCATACAGCGACCAGCCTGAACAGCTCCACCTTTTCCATTTCGCGAGTTAATCGACTGCATATGGGGGCATATCTGTGTATCGCGTCGAATGGTATCCCACCGTCGGTCAGCAAACGCGTCATGTTGATTGTCCATTGTAAGTACCACCCACCGTTTTTTTTTTGCATTTTGTTTGATATATACAATAAAGAGCACCAAATCCCTATGTTGATAGGTGCGATGAGCCCGGTGAGCGTTTCCGTGTGCTATTTTGCATTTTGATTGTTATATGAATGACTCATTTAAGCCGCTTTATTGTCATTATTTTACAAAGAGGCAGTGAAAAAGCTTAATGGTTCAATTAGACAAAACCGGCAATGGAAAACTTCAGATAGTTACTTAATGCATTAAACATCGGTTAATTGCTATCCAAATAATAAAAAGTTTTATGTGAAGATGTCTAAAGATGGGCAAAACTATTCCAGCAAACTGTGATATTAAGTAGGGCCCATATTCATGGCATGCATAATTTATCGAATGGTTTTCGTATTTGTTTTGCAGCTGTATAATGCATTTTCTCATTCAATATTTCCACTCCGTCCAGCGAAACTAACAATGAGATGAATGCCATCATAAAACCATGCTCTAGCGGAATAATTAGCCCTTAGCCGGTTCGATGGCTAATAGTAGTTCGGTATAATTAGCGACGTTCTTACGTGTTGTTTGCTGTCTTCCGCGTTTTCCTCAGTTCCGCCCATGATATGGATACAGGATCAGCTGGTTGGCGCCGCACTGGGACAGCGTTTGACTCTCGAGTGTCAATCGGAGGCGTACCCACGCTCCATCAATTACTGGATGAAGAATGACACCATCATAACCCAAGGTAAGAAATAGTGATGGCCTCCAATACACTTGTCTTTAGCTCATCTATCGATGGGGAAGGGGATAAAAATATGGATACTAAACAAAGAAAAAGGAAACACGACACACAGCCAAAACCGCCAACGAAGCAGACGCCATCCGAGCACCCTAGGATAGGAGTGATATTTGTCCCTCATCAACCAGGTACCGCGATTCCGTCGCAAGAAACGTTCATCATTAATATCTTCCTCTTCACTGCCAAGGAAACTGACTGACTTTTGGTTGACGGGTAGTAGAGTTCTCTAGAACCCCGTCCGGGTCCGTCTTCACTCCCCCCGCCTGGGTTGGGCCCAGGCCGAGCGCCACCCGGTCCTCGACAGCCAGTCGGCAGATGTGCTGTATGCATGTTTTCGTGGCGTACCGTTTGTACGGACGTGGTTTCTCTCATTTTATTCGGAAACAACCATTGGCGGCCGAGCGGAACGAAACAACATAAACTACAACCAAATTGTTTCATTATTATTCCATCCGACGCCGTTCCCATACAGCGACCAGCCTGAACAGCTCCACCTTTTCCATTTCGCGAGTTAATCGACTGCATATGGGGGCATATCTGTGTATCGCGTCGAATGGTATCCCACCGTCGGTCAGCAAACGCGTCATGTTGATTGTCCATTGTAAGTACCACCCACCGTTTTTTTTTGCATTTTGTTTGATATATACAATAAAGAGCACCAAATCCCTATGTTGATAGGTGCGATGAGCCCGGTGCGCGTTTCCGTGTGCTAACGATAAACATAAGCAGAAATCTGGACGGTTGTGCATATTTGAAAATAAATACTCATTCTGGTTAAGTCTACTATAATAACATTTGCCGAAACATGGTGACCAGACTGATTTTGAAAACATAGAGAATAACGATGCTTCCGGCATGCAAGTCGATCAAGCAATTTATAGAAATATAGTAGCGTACATGTCAAAATTTCAACAACAATCATAGTTCTGCAACAAAATTATGATATGGAACTATACGAAGGACACTTTGAGTACTCAATTTGATGTCCGGTTATTCTTGATGAAAGTTAAGATTCTCTAAAAAAAACATCGTACAAAAGACTTCCTCATAACTAACAGTGAATATTTCGATGCTTTCTCCAGGTAGCGTGGCTTCGTGTCGATACCCAAACGATCTTGACGATTCAGACGCATGTCATCACCAAAAACCACCGTATGACTATCGCGCACGTCGAGGGCCGGGCATGGGTGCTGCGCATCCGGGATGTGAAGGAATCGGACAAGGGTTGGTACATGTGTCAGGTCAACACGGATCCAATGCGCAACCAGATCGGCTACCTGAACGTTGTAGGTAAGGACACCGCGACTAGAAGACCGGCTTCCGGCCGGTCACAGATAGTGGTGATTTAATGTGATTTAATTGTCGTTGTCCATGTTGGCTTATGCTAATGAGCGGTTCTCGCTCACTCGTTCCGCGCGCCTGAACACTCATAAAAATATCAATATAATCCGCACAGTTCCACCGAACATTCTGGACTATCCCACCAGCACCGACATGGTCGTGCGCGAGGGAAGCAATGTAACGCTGAAATGTGCCGCTTCCGGATCGCCGACTCCTTCCATCATCTGGCGTCGCGAAGGCAACGAACCCATCAGCACCGGCGGTAGGTTGGGGGGTTGTGTTTTTTCCTTTTTTCTCCTTTTTTAACCTGTTTGTGTGTTTGTGTGTGTGACGTTGTTGATATATTTTGTACTTTATTTGGTTTCTGTCGACCATTAAACTATCATGAGCGTATAAAGTGCATTGGGCTGGTAAACTACAACCAAATTGTTTCATTATTATTCCATCCGACGCCGTTCCCATACAGCGACCAGCCTGAACAGCTCCACCTTTTCCATTTCGCGAGTTAATCGACTGCATATGGGGGCATATCTGTGTATCGCGTCGAATGGTATCCCACCGTCGGTCAGCAAACGCGTCATGTTGATTGTCCATTGTAAGTACCACCCACCGTTATAATAACTTTGCTCAACAAAACTGTATTTTGCTTTACGAAAGATCATTTATATTCATGATGGTTCGAAATGCATCAAATGATATCAATTTATAACGATAAACATAAGCAGAAATCTGGACGGTTGTGCATATTTGAAAATAAATACTCATTCTGGTTAAGTCTACTATAATAACATTTGCCGAAACATGGTGACCAGACTGATTTTGAAAACATAGAGAATAACGATGCTTCCGGCATGCAAGTCGATCAAGCAATTTATAGAAATATAGTAGCGTACATGAAAAAAATTCAACAACAATCATAGTTCTGCAACAAAATTATGATTTGGAACTATACGAAGGACACTTTGAGTACTCAATTTGATGTCCGGTTATTCTTGATGAAAGTTAAGATTCTCTAAAAAAAACATCGTACAAAAGACTTCCTCATAACTAACAGTGAATATTTCGATGCTTTCTCCAGGTAGCGTGGCTGAAACATTTTCATCGAATTGATTACTGAAATAAATAGTAATTTAAATGTGGTTGTTGGTCTTTAAAAAAACAGCTACGATAAGAGATGTGAGACTTTATGTTCATCACATCAGTATTAACACTTCGGTCGACTCATAATATAACACAACAATATATTATTACAGATTTACCAAAATTTGGCGAGCCTATTCAGAACCTCACAGTTCCAGTTGGGCGAGAAGCGGTGCTGACATGTGTGATCAACAATCTTCAGACATACAAGGTAAATTTTATGATGCACACGAGTTTATTTGCTTATTTGTTAAAAATTGTCCACCTTGTAAGAATAACACTATCACATACTGAATATCAGATGTGAGTTCTTTCTTTTTGGACGCAGAATTATACAGTGTTGGAACTGCGTAGATGGTGATATAATTGGGAGTTGGAGATTTGATTATCGAACAAATGAAACGTCACATTCAAGGTTCTGTATGCTTTTAAGAACGGGTCGTTTTGGCCATAGCGGATCATGCGACTAAGGGATAGAAGGGGTCGTACGCGTAGGTGATAGGACGGAACAGAGAACATAACGCAAGACAACAAGGATGTAGCGTCAAATCCGTGGGTTAGGAGGTTAGCAATAAATATGACGCTGCCTTGCGGGTCCACTGGCAAGTACCTAATTTTTTTGAATGTTACGAACTACAAACCATCGTGGATGCAAACCATGACAATAGTGCGTCACCATAATCAAGTTTTTTTTTAAGTAAATTCAAATTTATATCTGTTTCCGTTTAATATAGAGCGTTTGTTAGGATTTATAATTTGAAATTTGAATAAAAGTGTAGCATAGGATGGACTGACCGACATAATAACTTTGCTCAACAAAACTGTATTTTGCTTTACGAAAGATCATTTATATTCATGATGGTTCGAAATGCATCAAATGATATCAATTTATAACGATAAACATAAGCAGAAATCTGGACGGTTGTGCATATTTGAAAATAAATACTCATTCTGGTTAAGTCTACTATAATAACATTTGCCGAAACATGGTGACCAGACTGATTTTGAAAACATAGAGAATAACGATGCTTCCGGCATGCAAGTCGATCAAGCAATTTATAGAAATATAGTAGCGTACATTACATACTTTATTAGTCGCATCGATTGTTTCGGCAGAGTGAATGGCTCGCTCGCGTTTATCAAAGCACAATGCTTTTCGGTATTTGATATTCGTTTGATCCGTTAAAGCTATCTGTTAATGTAGCACCTGATAGAATCGGTTGTGAGTATACCATACTAGAAATTTATTATTACATTCACCAGCAAATCATGTCATCTATAATAGGAAACATTTTCATCGAATTGATTACTGAAATAAATAGTAATTTAAATGTGGTTGTTGGTCTTTAAAAAAACAGCTACGGTAAGAGATGTGTGATTTTATGTTCATCACATCAGTATTAACACTTCGGTCGACTCATAATATAACACAACAATATATTATTACAGATTTACCAAAATTTGGCGAGCCTATTCAGAACCTCACAGTTCCAGTTGGGCGAGAAGCGGTGCTGACATGTGTGATCAACAATCTTCAGACATACAAGGTAAATTTTATGATGCACACGAGTTTATTTGCTTATTTGTTAAAAATTGTCCACCTTGTAAGAATAACACTATCACATACTGAATATCAGATGTGAGTTCTTTCTTTTTGGACGCAGAATTATACAGTGTTGGAACTGCGTAGATGGTGATATAATTGGGAGTTGGAGATTTGATTATCGAACAAATGAAACGTCACATTCAAGGTTCTGTATGCTTTTAAGAACGGGTCGTTTTGGCCATAGCGGATCATGCGACTAAGGGATAGAAGGGGTCGTACGCGTAGGTGATAGGACGGAACAGAGAACATAACGCAAGACAACAAGGATGTAGCGTCAAATCCGTGGGTTAGGAGGTTAGCAATAAATATGACGCTGCCTTGCGGGTCCACTGGCAAGTACCTAATTTTTTTGAATGTTACGAACTACAAACCATCGTGGATGCAAACCATGACAATAGTGCGTCACCATAATCAAGTTTTTTTTTAAGTAAATTCAAATTTATATCTGTTTCCGTTTAATATAGAGCGTTTGTTAGGATTTATAATTTGAAATTTGAATAAAAGTGTAGCATAGGATGGACTGACCGACATAATAACTTTGCGTTGCCATGGTAGTGGTCGACGGAATGTCTGTTGAAACAGTAAGCAAACAAACAAACGAGCAGGCAAGCGAGCAATGAACACACTGTAACAATCGCGATTTGTTTTCAATAGCGCATCGGTGGCTTTGCAACTTACGGTAAACCTTGATCGAACCATCCGTCTCGCCGAGCGAGTTTTTCACGACGCACTTGTACGTGCCGAAGTCTGCGATGCTTATATCTTTGATGGTGAGCTTCATCACCACCTTGTAGCTGTTGATCTCCTTTATAGAGGGCTCGAAATGTTTGCCTGTGATTAGTGATTAGATTGTTGCAGATCATGTTGTGGTACATTATTAGTTATCACTATAAGAACGGAGCGTTTTGTGCAATACCTATTCGTACCGAAAGCGGTCATTTTAAGCGGTTTGAGTTTTAAACTCAATCTATTTTAAATATTTTTAAGATCTCCGCACGGTGTTAGATTTGTCTTGCTTATTTTACCATAGACTATTCTCGGTTTCGTCGCTTTTCTAATAACAAACATGTTGAATGTTGTTGTCTATATTGAGATTTTCCAGAACAGAAAGTACGTTCAATCCAACTAATATAAAATTCATTAATTAAAAAATGAGAATCAGTCTTGGTTCCGAAAAGACCATTAAAAATTAACTATAAATTTATATAGTTTTCATAATTTCACATCTGCATTAAAATTGATATTCAATTTAATGCTCAAAGTATAAAATGCTTCTCTATTCTATATGTATACAAGTATACAATTCTTTTCTGTTGTACATTGTCTCGATTTCAACAACTTTTTGTTACAAAACAGCAACTCCATATGATCAATGACTGTTAACACAATATTTTTAATTTTCACTAGCTTTTAATTCTATTGTGATTTCTGACTAGGTTGTTTAAATGTTTGACTTCGAGTAGAAACGCAAAAGCAATTCAGATAATCAGAATTTATGTTAACGAAAGTTCAGTTTTCCTGATATCACACAAATTTAGCACTCTGCACATTAGCCAGAGTAAAAATCCAGAAAAGTAAGAGGAATCTAGCTTCAAATTTGAAACGAAAACCTGATAGGTTGATTTGATAAGTATCAATACATTAATGCTACAGCTCTATACTTGTTCAGAGAGAATGGTACACATCTATCAGTCAACTTTTTACAGTCTGTGCGTTAAACGAAATACCATCTAGGCGTACTTATATCCGTCTTCTATATCCACCGTTCACAGACGTAACCGACGTAGGTCCGCATATCTGCATGATCTGCATCCTCTTCACCCTATTTATGTTATTTAGTGCCTGTCTCAATAGCTCCTCAAAGGATAGGATAGATTCATCTCAGGCATTTTCCTCCTTATTCTGACACTCTACGATTCTGTGCTCGACAGCTTCTGACTTCCCGCAAAAAATGCAATCTGGACTATTCATAACACTCCATTGATGCAATGGCACTCTATAAGAAATCTTGTTGTAAAAATAATGCGTAGTATGTACTCTTCTCGTTTCAACTCAAGCTACTAATGTTCACGTTACGCCGAATATTAGATCCCCTAATGCTTGAATGTTTGTAGACTATATTGAGCAGACAATCCTGTAGAGATTCTTACCGCTAGATACCTGCTTATATAAGCCTGATATGAGAGCCAATTCTTTTATTATATGTCAAACACTGGAATAGGTAGTCGGAATGTTCAAAAGATGTGGTTGGTATGTATTCCTGTATTATCAATAATTAGTTTAATATAAATCATGCATTCTGGTTCTCTCCACAATTAGACATAATTTTTGTTATTCGTGTTGAAAGCGACTTTCGGATTTCATTTCACGACAAATGAATCTAAGGGCTTAATGGAAATATAAGCAAGAAATACATTGTCAAAATGTATGAGTGTATAAATGTAGCATGATAGAATTTTGCAAAAGGTTGAAAATTAACGATCAAATGACCGCTTTCGGTGTAAGCATGCCTTAGCATTTTTTTTCTTGACTCGGGTTGACGAAAAAGTCGAAAAAGAAGTTCTGAAATGTTCAGCTTTTATAGTTAATGGAAAACTTTCATTCGATTATTTTTCCCCTTATGGTTTCTGAAATATTCGAAAAGTGCATATTTGAAACCGTCAAAATGGCCGCTTGGTCTTTATAGTACGTGAAATGTGTGAAGTATTAACAGAAGAAACAAAGGAAAATGTGTCACCAATTGGCATAAGTTCGTAAAGCAAGCTTTAAAGATACACTCAATAAAGGTAAAAAAAACATCATCCACAGCTCTACAAATAAACTGAAACCCCCCAGTATCATTAAATGATCTTTGCCGGAGAAAGTACAATGTTGGGACAGTTTGGCCGGTTGGCCTAGATGTCCGATTTCCCCAAAAAGGTGTTGTTTTGTTCGGGCGCTGTAAATCAACTGGAAGATACTTTTCAACTGTAGATCATTCGCATAAATCTTGCC
>KZ071063.1:164480-182595 GCA_002091845.1 Anopheles cracens | reverse complement strand
CCTGTTGGAAGTGCATTGTCGATTGCAGCTTAAGATTGCTCGATAACACAGTTTTGCCTTTGCTTCGGCAGCTGGTATGGCTTGACTTGATTATTTATTTTTCCAATTCAATTTGCAGATATTGCTTATTTCTGCTTTACGCTTCAGATTTGCTCAATATTTGTGTGTTCATTAGATATTACCTATGGTTGTAGCTCTTATACACGTTTTAACTAAGCTTGAGATGTTGGTGTTCATAGCATCGAGGTAGTGCGTTGGACTTTCACGGTGAAGACGTCAGTTCGAATCCCGCTCGCGTGGTTCAATGATTTTCATTTTTAGGATAATAACGAGAGTTATCATTGCATGCATAATCAAAGTGTTTTGTGTATTAGATAAATTAAAATGAAGGTGCATGTTTTGCTGCTAACTTATAAGAAAACTAATAAAACCAAAGATAATTGCAAGATCAACCCAAAACTGTCCCCAGATAAGATTGATTAATCATCGCAATAATCATCAGCGGCGTGCTGTTCTCTGCATTATACATCGCAAATGAAATGCGATCTGCCCCCGACTCATCGTGCCAGGTGCGTGCCGGGTCCGTCCAGGTCGTTGTCATCCGGAATGGTCCAGATCGCACTAATTATTAATTGAGTTTTTTCGCCCGCAAAAAGCGTCGAGCAGCAGCAAACGGGCACCACCCTCACCACTGACCACGGTGTTAATTAATGTTTGCCAGCGGTGGAGATGATTCTGTCCAACTTGCTTTGTTCGCTAAACCAGCGCGCAACAATAAAACCACCAGCGAACGACGAGCGCACGCGTTCGATCCTGGGGCATACCTTCGTCAAAAAACTTCTTTTCCCTGGGTGAAACTTTCCCGGCACGGGATGCAGCACGGGTTTCGGTGCGTCAAACGAAGTGTCAAAGTGAAGGATTTGTTTGTTCGAAAAAAAACTATACGAAACCGACGTAGAATCCCACCTCTTGGAGCTGTCTGCAGAAAGCGAGGCGCGTAATTGGACAGCCGGATCCTGACAGTCGGACCTGCCAAGACGGCAAGACAGACGCCGCGAAACCTGAAATGAAGACAATCGGTTAACGTCTCCGACTCACTGTTTGACTTTGTCAGCAGAAAGTGGGTGAAAGTTGTAATGCGAACAAATGGCTTGGGTTGGGGAGAACGCATGTTTACACACTGGCATCCACACCGCCCTGCAGCACGAGCGGATAAGGGGGAACCTTTCTCCGCTGGCGCCAAATATGCTGAAGCGTTGTAAACAGAAACCGTAGTAAAACGGTGACGGACAAGCAGACGACTGTGGCCCTTACTTGTTCGGAACTGGGAATGGTTTGCAAGGAGGCAAGGGGTTGGCCTGTTGGAAGTGCATTGTCGATTGCAGCTTAAGATTGCTCGATAACACAGTTTTGCCTTTGCTTCGGCAGCTGGTATGGCTGAAAAGAAGTGACACGATACAAAACAAGCGATTCTTAGAATTCTGTCACTGGCTTGCCACTCTTTTTCTCATCAACACACTTGTTATGCTTTCAACAAACTTCCTGGGCACTTATTGGGATTAATGTATGATGATAAATGCCATATGAGTGAGGCGAGTTAGACATGCTTTCATATTCTTGACATGTTCTCCTGGAAAAGGCACGTGTGCTCGGTGAACCATAGAGGGATTTATGGAGTTATTTCTCATTTGCAGCCAAATTTGAGGGGGAACTTTGCCGAGAGTAGAACGATGTATCAGCCTTTTTAAGCGATTTTAAAGCTCCCGCGCATAATGCCATCCTCTCAGTTTGGCAAGACGAGTGCTGTTGAGTGTGTGATGCAATATGCTTGGGAGTGATCTATTGAAAAACTTTCTCCACTCCACGTGTGTGCATTCGAAAGCTTTCACACTACCAGTCGCCAACAGTTTCAATGCCACATACACACACACGTACACCGTAATAAAATCGATAATGGAGTTCGGTTTCGGTTGTTACGCTAGGAGAACAGAAGAAAAAAGAACACACCTATAGTCTACAAAGCAGATACCTCGATTCTACTCTATTTCTCCCGGCATGTTTTCCCGTAAAAGTTTATCCCGCAGTTCACTACCATGTGCACTGCAGCAGTACCTAACAAACCTGGTGACAGGTACGGTTTCGAAACGGGACACCACAACGTGCGAACAATTGCGGTAACCGAAAGTTTGAATGAATTATTCGTGTTCGAGGAAATACACCGTCAGCACGGCACGCTGCAGACACCGAGGCTAAGTATTCATTTATCGATTGTGTTAACTTCAACTTGTGTTGAACAGAGAGAAAAAAAACTTTTTTTTCGTGTAGTTGTGCGGGTTGATAACCGTTGTTCAAATTCCGCTCCGATGGTGAAATGGTTGCTAAATTTCATAACCGGTTTCCAGTGCAGTGGCAAAATGGCTGCTACGATTTGATTATTTGCGTTTCCGAGCGAAGAAATATGTGGACACGTTAGCAGACGCTCGCTGATTCGAAGAAAAAGATGATGGAAGTACGGGAATTTCGGTTTAATTGTTACATTTTTATGCGCTGCAATGAAGTTTGGGACATGTCTCGACTTTATACCTTGATTTTTACTTCGATTTGTTAAATTTTTCGATATATTTATTTGTCTTGCCAATATCTCCTTAAACACGGATTGCATACTTTTGGCGCAGTTCAGTCGAACCAGCCGTGAAGTATGCAATCTGTATCAACATTTCATGATATCAATTAATAATGCTACTGCCACTCTATGAGGTATAGGCACCTGTCAACTCTAGGTTTTGGCAGATAATGGTACTGTCAATCCTACGCCGATATATCTTCGGTTCATTTCTGCTTCCGAAGCCCAAAGATCTGCTATGATATTCTATCTTATGCTCTAAAGCCCAAGCCTGCTAAAATATCCAGTCTCTATGGTATCTACATTTAGGCGCCTGCTGTCTCACAATTTGGAATAGTAAAATTGAATTTTCTCCCAGTCTCCCAGTCTCAGGGCAGTCATACCTACAAATAAAAACAGTTGTAGTATAAAAAAATATGGAAAAAACGAACATTTTATAACAAACTGCCACCATTCGATTGCTATCGTCTAAAATCGGTTGTACCCATGATCCACTTCCGCTCTCGTGGGAAATTACACACGGCAAGATTAATATCCTCGAACGGATGCTGGCCCCTGCAATTGGCATAAGAGTGTGGCTGTTCTATCAAGAACATAAAGCGCTCTTAAACATGTTGGCCGTCTTTTTCTTTACGACTTCCCAACTCATCCTACCCATTCTCGGAGAGGATGTTCTCCGGCAAGGGGTATACCACACACTTTCCTGACTTTTTGGAGGGGCCATGTACAACAAATGAAATGCGATCTGCCCCCGACTCATCGTGCCAGGTGCGTGCCGGGTCCGTCCAGGTCGTTGTCATCCGGAATGGTCCAGATCGCACTAATTATTAATTGAGTTTTTTCGCCCGCAAAAAGCGTCGAGCAGCAGCAAACGGGCACCACCCTCACCACTGACCACGGTGTTAATTAATGTTTGCCAGCGGTGGAGATGATTCTGTCCAACTTGCTTTGTTCGCTAAACCAGCGCGCAACAATAAAACCACCAGCGAACGACGAGCGCACGCGTTCGATCCTGGGGCATACCTTCGTCAAAAAACTTCTTTTCCCTGGGTGAAACTTTCCCGGCACGGGATGCAGCACGGGTTTCGGTGCGTCAAACGAAGTGTCAAAGTGAAGGATTTGTTTGTTCGGTTTGCCGCGGCAAACATACACTAAGTTTGGAGTGTAACCGTCATCTGGCGGTGAACGATGGGGAAGCGGTAAATCATACACAACGGACGTTTAGTTTATCCGGGACCGGGTAACGTCTCTTTTAAACTCGCTGTTAAAACTTGGAGCGAGGAGCTCCCTTGATCGAAAACGAGCAGGCAACCATGGAAACCTGTTAAAAAGGAGAAAAGTGCCGAGAAAGAAAGAAAAAGTCGACGACGGGAAAGCTACCTTTCGTGGTGATTGTGTGGCGATGGAGAAAATACGCAGAAGGCAGAATATCACACAATCTGCTCTTGTAGATGGGTTTTCGCTTTTTTTTCGTGTAGTTGTGCGGGTTGATAACCGTTGTTCAAATTCCGCTCCGATGGTGAAATGGTTGCTAAATTTCATAACCGGTTTCCAGTGCAGTGGCAAAATGGCTGCTACGATTTGATTATTTGCGTTTCCGAGCGAAGAAATATGTGGACACGTTAGCAGACGCTCGCTGATTCGAAGAAAAAGATGATGGAAGTACGGGAATTTCGGTTTAATTGTTACATTTTTATGCGCTGCAATGAAGTTTGGGACATGTCTCGACTTTATACCTTGATTTTTACTTCGATTTGTTAAATTTTTCGATATATTTATTTGTCTTGCCAATATCTCCTTAAACACGGATTGCATACTTTTGGCGCAGTTCAGTCGAACCAGCCGTGAAGTATGCAATCCGTATCAAAATTTCATGATATCAATTAATAATGCTACTGCCACTCTATGAGGTATAGGCACCTGTCAACTCTAGGTTTTGGCAGATAATGGTACTGTCAATCCTACGCCGATATATCTTCGGTTCATTTCTGCTTCCGAAGCCCAAAGATCTGCTATGATATTATGGTTGTAGCTCTTATACACGTTTTAACTAAGCTTGAGATGTTGGTGTTCATAGCATCGAGGTAGTGCGTTGGACTTTCACGGTGAAGACGTCAGTTCGAATCCCGCTCGCGCGGGTCAATGATTTTCATTTTTAGGATAATAATGAGAGTTATCATTGCATGCATAATCAAAGTGTTTTGTGTATTAGATAAATTAAAATGAAGGTGCATGTTTTGCTGCTAACTTATAAGAAAACTAATAAAACCAAAGATAATTGCAAGATCAACCCAAAACTGTCCCCAGATAAGATTGATTAATCATCGCAATAATCATCAGCGGCGTGCTGTTCTCTGCATTATACATCGCAAATGAAATGCGATCTGCCCCCGACTCATCGTGCCAGGTGCGTGCCGGGTCCGTCCAGGTCGTTGTCATCCGGAATGGTCCAGATCGCACTAATTATTAATTGAGTTTTTTCGCCCGCAAAAAGCGTCGAGCAGCAGCAAACGGGCACCACCCTCACCACTGACCACGGTGTTAATTAATGTTTGCCAGCGGTGGAGATGATTCTGTCCAACTTGCTTTGTTCGCTAAACCAGCGCGCAACAATAAAACCACCAGCGAACGACGAACGCACGCGTTCGATCCCGGGGCATACCTTCGTCAAAAAACTTCTTTTCCCTGGGTGAAACTTTCCCGGCACGGGATGCAGCACGGGTTTCGGTGCGTCAAACGAAGTGTCAAAGTGAAGGATTTGTTTGTTCGGTTTGCCGCGGCAAACATACACTAAGTTTGGAGTGTAACCGTCATCTGGCGGTGAACGATGGGGAAGCGGTAAATCATACACAACGGACGTTTAGTTTATCCGGGACCGGGTAACGTCTCTTTTAAACTCGCTGTTAAAACTTGGAGCGAGGAGCTCCCTTGATCGAAAACGAGCAGGCAACCATGGAAACCTGTTAAAAAGGAGAAAAGTGCCGAGAAAGAAAGAAAAAGTCGACGACGGGAAAGCTACCTTTCGTGGTGATTGTGTGGCGATGGAGAAAATACGCAGAAGGCAGAATATCACACAATCTGCTCTTGTAGATGGGTTTTCGCTTTTTTTTCACGGCACGCTGCAGACACCGAGGCTAAGTATTCATTTATCGATTGTGTTAACTTCAACTTGTGTTGAACAGAGAGAAAAAAAAACTATACGAAACCGACGTAGAATCCCACCTCTTGGAGCTGTCTGCAGAAAGCGAGGCGCGTAATTGGACAGCCGGATCCTGACAGTCGGACCTGCCAAGACGGCAAGACAGACGCCGCGAAACCTGAAATGAAGACAATCGGTTAACGTCTCCGACTCACTGTTTGACTTTGTCAGCAGAAAGTGGGTGAAAGTTGTAATGCGAACAAATGGCTTGGGTTGGGGAGAACGCATGTTTACACACTGGCATCCACACCGCCCTGCAGCACGAGCGGATAAGGGGGAACCTTTCTCCGCTGGCGCCAAATATGCTGAAGCGTTGTAAACAGAAACCGTAGTAAAACGGTGACGGACAAGCAGACGACTGTGGCCCTTACTTGTTCGGAACTGGGAATGGTTTGCAAGGAGGCAAGGGGTTGGCCTGTTGGAAGTGCATTGTCGATTGCAGCTTAAGATTGCTCGATAACACAGTTTTGCCTTTGCTTCGGCAGCTGGTATGGCATGGCTTGATTATTTATTTTCCCAATTCAATTTGCAGATATTGCTTATTTCTGCTTTACGCTTGAGATTTGCTCAATATTTGTGTGTTCATTAGATATTACCTATGGTTGTAGCTCTTATACACGTTTTAACTCAGCTTCAGATGTAGGTGTTCATAGCATCGAGGTAGTGCGTTGGACTTTCACGGTGAAGACGTCAGTTCGAATCCCGCTCGCGCGGGTCAATGATTTTCATTTTTAGGATAATAATGAGAGTTATCATTGCATGCATAATCAAAGTGTTTTGTGTATTAGATAAATTAAAATGAAGGTGCATGTTTTGCTGCAAACTTATAAGAAAACTAATAAAACCAAAGATAATTGCAAGATCAACCCAAAACTGTCCCCAGATAAGATTGATTAATCATCATCAGCGGCGCGCTGGTCTCTGCATTATACATCGCAAATGAAATGCGATCTGCCCCCGACTCATCGTGCCAGGTGCGTGCCGGGTCCGTCCAGGTCGTTGTCGTCCGGAATGGTCCAGATCGCACTAATTATTAATTGAGTTTTTTCGCCCGCAAAAAGCGTCGAGCAGCAGCAAACGGGCACCACCCTCACCACTGACCACGGTGTTAATTAATGTTTGCCAGCGGTGGAGATGATTCTGTCCAACTTGCTTTGTTCGCTAAACCAGCGCGCAACAATAAAACCACCAGCGAACGACGAGCGCACGCGTTCGATCCTGGGGCATACCTTCGTCAAAAAACTTCTTTTCCCTGGGTGAAACTTTCCCGGCACGGGATGCAGCACGGGTTTCGGTGCGTCAAACGAAGTGTCAAAGTGAAGGATTTGTTTGTTCGGTTTGCCGCGGCAAACATACACTAAGTTTGGAGTGTAACCGTCATCTGGCGGTGAACGATGGGGAAGCGGTAAATCATACACAACGATTTCATGATATCAATTAATAATGCTACTGCCACTCTATGAGGTATAGGCACCTGTCAACTCTAGGTTTTGGCAGATAATGGTACTGTCAATCTTACGCCGATATATCTTCGGTTCATTTCTGCTTCCGAAGCCCAAAGATCTGCTATGATATTCTATCTTATGCTCAAAAGCCCAAGCCTGCTAAAATATCCAGTCTCTATGGTATCTACATTTAGGCGCCTGCTGTCTCACAATTTGGAATAGTAACATTGAATTTTCTCCCAGTCTCCCAGTCTCAGGGCAGTCATACCTACAAAAAAAAACAGTTGTAGTATAAAAAAATATGAAAAAACAAACATTTTATAACAAACTGCCACCATTCGATTGCTATCGTCTAAAATCGGCTTTACCCATGATCCACTTCCGTTCTCGTGGGAAATTACACACGGCAAGATTAATATCCTCGAACGGATGCTGGCCCCTGCAATTGGCATAAGAGTGTGGCTGTTCTATCAAGAACATATAGCGCTCTTAAACATGTTGGCCGTCTTTTTCTTTACGACTCCCCAACTCATCCTACCCATTCTCGGAGAGGATGTTCTCCGGCAAGGGGTATACCACACACTTTCCTGACTTTTTCGAGGGGCCATGTACAAAATTTCAAACGACATTGAATGATTGCCTCATTTTTCTTTTGTCTTATTTCAAGATTACCCACCGGGTGGCTTTGGCCTTTACATGCGTCCCAACCGGCTGGAGCGTTTGACTTTTGAAACCCGTCTTGCACGCGCCCACCCTTTTCGGGGGCTGAGCTTAAAGAACGAGCATTGCGAGCGCTTATTTATTACGTTCTCAACGAGCTGGGCTGGTGGATGAAATTGCTTTGGACAGCAATTGAACGATTATGAGTTATCGTTTTTGAGGAGCTATGTTGCGCATTGTTTCGCGAACCATGTCCGATGGTTCGTCACAATTGCGAGCGCGCCAGCGAATTGGAGCGGCGGCAGAATGGCGAATGGCAAACCCGGAAGTGTATCGTTCGGTGCGACGGTTCCGGAGGAAAGGTTTCGTTCAGATGTGGATTTTACTTTTCTTTTTTTTTCTCTCTCTCTTTATTATGAAGTATGTTTTCCTATGGCAACTTATCGCTCCGACGAGTGTGGCCGAGCTCAAGACTCGAGTTTCGGATCGCTTCGTCATCATTTCATCAGAGCCCCGATAAAAACGAGGCTGCCAGTGACAGATACATGAGTCACAGCACATCTTGGCTCGGGGTTCGGTGGAGCCGGACTCGGCCAGCTGACGATGGATAAATTGTGCTTTTCGTTTTTTTTTTCGGGCACGCAACACGAAACTCTCGCCCTCATAATGGTGCTTTGTTGGTTCTTTTGTGTTCGTGAGCTTTGAGGACAAGGTAGATTTTCCATTCATTTCAACGATCCTGGTGTCGTGGCGTCCGGCGATCGAATCGGAAGGTACAGGAATTTGTCATCCAAAAATACTTCAGCATCAGTCGGTTTCTAGAGTGGCAATTTTGGGGGTTTCTATTTCGAATAACTCATGTGCGAAAATAAATCATACGAGCGAAGATAGCGACGGTCTTCAATATCTGCATGAATGCCTTTTTTCTCACCTCACTGCTCCGGTTATGCGCTTGGTGCGAACATTCAAATGTGTTAACTATTTTTCCTATTTCAAGTCCGCAAAGGAAACCCCGCAAGCATTACACACAAGCCAAAAAAAAAAGAAATTAAATTCTGCGAAGGTTTTCGGCCACTTCGCTCACCGCCCGATTATGCTCAAAGATTTCGATTAAGCTACAGTATTGGGGAGGTGAAAACCCCCATTTAACGACCGTAACTTTCCTTCCCCGAATCCCTGCAGCGCAAGCAGCGCGTCACAAAGTCATCTTTGACACTAAGTTGACGTAAATCTACCGAAAACGCAGCCGACGGACAGCGTCAAGTGATCGATCCCGGTGCTTCCGGTGCTTTGATGAACCAATTTCATCAACCGCGTCCCAGCCGTAAACCGTTTTCCGGCTTGATTGATGGCTCATTTAGGGACGGAAGCGGTTCGGGTTTGACCGAAACGGGGAAGCACGGCAACCACGGCGGCATCTGTGATGAGTGAACCCCTACGCGAGTGCGTGTGGCATGCTTTGAATGATGGAAGGCTTATTATTGCCGGTGGCCCAAACGTAGTATCACAGTGGCGGCAGCACGCGTTTTAAAATGGATTAATGGCCTGGACTGCGCTGCATTATTAAGTAGGCTCGAAAACGAGTTAGTCATTCTTGGGGGAGATGATTTCTGAAAGGTTAATTGGCTAAATTGGTATCCTAATAGCATGCTTTCAATGTTACGGTAAGGATGCAGTATCTGTATTGCTACTTGGATAATCAGATTGTTGTTTCTTTCGGTCGTCTACGAAAGCGGTAGAGAAAACCTATTTTCTAGGTCGCAAAAACACCCCAAACAAGGAGAGAAGATTTTCGATTTCGTCGAGAGATTAAATAGAATTACGCCAGAAGATATGCAATCCGCGCTACACTAAAAATTAAGCAACGCTTTATACACATTTTTAAAATAAAGTTTCTTAAATATTTCACTGTGGGATGGAAATTTTCATCTTAATCATCTGGAAATTAGACAATGTGCCCAACAAAACACTTTTAAAGAATGATACAGGCGTTACAGCTACTTTTGACGGTCAACAATTTCATCAAAACCACCCACGTTGAAACGTACATAATTGAGAAAATGTATAAATCGATATCAAGAGACAACAATTGATGGCTAGCAGCCAAAATATTCGATTACTTGTTGCACACATAGACAACGTGATCAACATGAAAGGGAAATAAAAATAAAATAACAATTTAAAAGCTTTTCCATTGCATAGCTTTAGGCGCAAAGCCAATGCTCATCCTAGACACGAACCCTGTATCCCGAAAAAGAGTTGTTGTTAGTTTCGGTTTGAAATATCTGCATACGTATTCCGTGAATAGTTTTGAAACTTTTTTTTCCTTCTAACATGTAGTTGTTCCACCCTTTCGTTAGGGTTTCTAACGAGTTTTCTTCATCGCCTGGCCACCTACATTCATCGGGTAATTGAGCAGCCAGGCGGCACAAGCTGACACGGCTTCAGCAAACGCGCGGGGTTTCGCTCAAAATTCATTCGCGTAGGACGGATTGCATTGAACACAGTGTTGCATTGGATTTTTCCCTCCAATGACTATCACGTGTCCGTCGTTCCCGGCGCTACATTGAAATAATAATTGGCCTCGTTTGGCTGAATGCCGCCGCACGGCGACGGCGGTAATACTTTTGGTTGGTTTCCCTTTCAAACACTGTGCACTGATACGCCATCTCGAGAAAAGGGCACGGGTTGTTATGGTGCGGAATTCGGAGGGCTTCCCGGGGTTTTGTTTACCCAGGCGAAATACTGCTCCACAGCAAATGAAGCAGCGGTTGATGCTGAAAAATGTGTTTCCATTTCGACATGGTTTTATGAGCTTTTTTTACGCCTCCTCCGGGCGGTAGTCTGTCGGTAACAATTAGCGTTTTCAGGATGAAAGGAACCGATGACGATACATTCGGGTTTCGCCCCCGGTTCCAATAAACCCCCACAGGTACCGAAAGGTGCCATATTTGACGATGGCAAACAGATTCGGTGCAAAATAAATTGAAAGCGCACAAATAATCACTCATTAGTATTCCGGTCGTCGGTGAAGGTTTCCTTCCAATAAATCAATTTTCATTTGCCCTGCCGGTGGGGGGCGAAATTTTAGTCGTTAGTGTCCGTTCCGAAGTGTATTGTTGCTGCACGGAGAGCGTGCAGGCGGGACAGACGGATGAATAATGTGCAAATGAATATTCGCTGGAGTGTTCGCGTGCCACACCGGACGAAGTGCCGGGCAAACGGGACGCTTTTCTGCGAACCAATAACATTTCGCTCCCATGTCCACGGGAGCGTCCCGGGGATGGGAAAGTAAATTTGAAAAATGACCATTCCTCCATTCCTTCGCTTCGGTACGTCGCCGGGACGACGCTGAACGCTCGGTAGAGCATAATGATGAATTTATCGGTCAGCTTCGCCGACGTTGGAGACGTTGGAGACGAAGCAAGAAAAGAACTACATGGATATCCACATCGCTGGTAAACAAAACAAACACACTCCACCGCCCGTTGCCTAGACAGCGATGGATCAAATAAAGACGTAAAATCGAAAAATAGATTAACTTGCAGGCGTGGGTGGCACTTTTAGCTAGATCGGGCGCGTAAGCGCCTGTCGATGCCGCTGATTGATTTCAGGCCGATAGGATGGCCGGCTTCGGGGGGCTGTCCAGCGTGAGGTGAGATTAGGAGATCATTTGAAGTGATTGCGGGGATGGCTTTGTTTGTTTGCTGCTTTCGAAGGCAGCTTTTTGAACGGGAGCATAAGCACGAACATCCAATTTCGTTGGATTCTGTGGGATAAGCTTACAAAAACAAGGACGACTCATTGCTCTCCGTTCGGTTATTTATGGCAAACAAGAGATTCTATTATAAGCAAAGTAGCCTTCACGATATAGAAAACCCATAAGATGGTAATTGGAAGAAATATTTAGTCATTTTTTTACAAACAGTTACTGCATTAGCAACACTCCTTTTATCGCAACTAAGATTTCTCACTGGAATGTCCAAATATTTGAATAGGCTTTCGAATATTGCATACATTTAGGCGCCACCATCACATTTTCGATAATCTTCTCTTATTTTAAACAAATTAAGCAATACTTAAGTGCTTTTCCGAAAAAATTAACATTTCTGGGCTGATCAAGCAAATTTCGCCCCTAAATGTATGCAATCCGTACTACGAAGGTATACGTAAAGTCATATATAGCCTTATTTCAAGCTCACTGAATGGTTTCCCACAGGGAGATCCCTGAATTATTGTTAATTATACTCCAGACGGCGTTAATCGTATATAGTTCAGCATCAAAATAGATAATCGTCGTCGATACACCTGTCTGATGCCGTCCAAATATATCCATCTATATTGGAGTCGCTTCCGAGATTTCATTACAATTTTAGCGCCATCCTCCGTACGTTCGACAACCGTCAGATCACGATTCCGGATCCGATTGACGGCTCTATAAATATGAAATTTCATGATATCAATTAATAATGCTACTGCCACTCTATGAGGTATAGGCACCTGTCAACTCTAGGTTTTGGCAGATAATGGTACTGTCAATCTTACGCCGATATATCTTCGGTTCATTTCTGCTTCCGAAGCCCAAAGATCTGCTATGATATTCTATCTTATGCTCAAAAGCCCAAGCCTGCTAAAATATCCAGTCTCTATGGTATCTACATTTAGGCGCCTGCTGTCTCACAATTTGGAATAGTAACATTGAATTTTCTCCCAGTCTCCCAGTCTCAGGGCAGTCATACCTACAAAAAAAAACAGTTGTAGTATAAAAAAATATGAAAAAACAAACATTTTATAACAAACTGCCACCATTCGATTGCTATCGTCTAAAATCGGCTTTACCCATGATCCACTTCCGTTCTCGTGGGAAATTACACACGGCAAGATTAATATCCTCGAACGGATGCTGGCCCCTGCAATTGGCATAAGAGTGTGGCTGTTCTATCAAGAACATATAGCGCTCTTAAACATGTTGGCCGTCTTTTTCTTTACGACTCCCCAACTCATCCTACCCATTCTCGGAGAGGATGTTCTCCGGCAAGGGGTATACCACACACTTTCCTGACTTTTTCGAGGGGCCATGTACAAAATTTCAAACGACATTGAATGATTGCCTCATTTTTCTTTTGTCTTATTTCAAGATTACCCACCGGGTGGCTTTGGCCTTTACATGCGTCCCAACCGGCTGGAGTGTTTGACTTTTGAAACCCGTCTTGCACGCGCCCACCCTTTTCGGGGGCTGAGCTTAAAGAACGAGCATTGCGAGCGCTTATTTATTACGTTCTCGACGAGCTGGGCTGGTGGATGAAATTGCTTTGGACAGCAATTGAACGATTATGAGTTATCGTTTTTGAGGAGCTATGTTGCGCATTGTTTCGCGAACCATGTCCGATGGTTCGTCACAATTGCGAGCGCGCCAGCGAATTGGAGCGGCGGCAGAATGGCGAATGGCAAACCCGGAAGTGTATCGTTCGGTGCGACGGTTCCGGAGGAAAGGTTTCGTTCAGATGTGGATTTTACTTTTCTTTTTTTTTCTCTCTCTCTTTATTATGAAGTATGTTTTCCTATGGCAACTTATCGCTCCGACGAGTGTGGCCGAGCTCAAGACTCGAGTTTCGGATCGCTTCGTCATCATTTCATCAGAGCCCCGATAAAAACGAGGCTGCCAGTGACAGATACATGAGTCACAGCACATCTTGGCTCGGGGTTCGGTGGAGCCGGACTCGGCCAGCTGACGATGGATAAATTGTGCTTTTCGTTTTTTTTTTCGGGCACGCAACACGAAACTCTCGCCCTCATAATGGTGCTTTGTTGGTTCTTTTGTGTTCGTGAGCTTTGAGGACAAGGTAGATTTTCCATTCATTTCAACGATCCTGGTGTCGTGGCGTCCGGCGATCGAATCGGAAGGTGGAGGAATTTGTCATCCAAAAATACTTCAGCATCAGTCGGTTTCTAGAGTGGCAATTTTGGGGGTTTCTATTTCGAATAACTCATGTGCGAAAATAAATCATACGAGCGAAGATAGCGACGGTCTTCAATATCTGCATGAATGCCTTTTTTCTCACCTCACTGCTCCGGTTATGCGCTTGGTGCGAACATTCAAATGTGTTAACTATTTTTCCTATTTCAAGTCCGCAAAGGAAACCCCGCAAGCATTACACACAAGCCAAAAAAAAAAGAAATTAAATTCTGCGAAGGTTTTCGGCCACTTCGCTCACCGCCCGATTATGCTCAAAGATTTCGATTAAGCTACAGTATTGGGGAGGTGAAAACCCCCATTTAACGACCGTAACTTTCCTTCCCCGAATCCCTGCAGCGCAAGCAGCGCGTCACAAAGTCATCTTTGACACTAAGTTGACGTAAATCTACCGAAAACGCAGCCGACGGACAGCGTCAAGTGATCGATCCCGGTGCTTCCGGTGCTTTGATGAACCAATTTCATCAACCGCGTCCCGGCCGTAAACCGTTTTCCGGCTTGATTGATGGCTCATTTAGGGACGGAAGCGGTTCGGGTTTGACCGAAACGGGGAAGCACGGCAACCACGGCGGCATCTGTGATGAGCGAACCCCTACGCGAGTGCGTGTGGCATGCTTTGAATGATGGAAGGCTTATTATTGCCGGTGGCCCAAACGTAGTATCACAGTGGCGGCAGCACGCGTTTTAAAATGGATTAATGGCCTGGACTGCGCTGCATTATTAAGTAGGCTCGAAAACGAGTTAGTCATTCTTGGGGGAGATGATTTCTGAAAGGTTAATTGGCTAAATTGGTATCCTAATAGCATGCTTTCAATGTTACGGTAAGGATGCAGTATCTGTATTGCTACTTGGATAATCAGATTGTTGTTTCTTTCGGTCGTCTACGAAAGCGGTAGAGAAAACCTATTTTCTAGGTCGCAAAAACACCCCAAACAAGGAGAGAAGATTTTCGAAAACAGATTTCTTCGAGAGATTAAATAGAATTACGCCAGAAGATATGCAATCCGCGCTACACTAAAAATTAAGCAACGCTTTATACGCATTTTTAAAATAAAGTTTCTTAAATATTTCCCTGTGGGATGGAAATTTTCATCTTCATCATCTGGAAATTGCACAATGCGTCCATCAAAACACTTTTAAAGAATGATACAGGCGTTACTGCTACTTTTGACGGTCAACAATTTCTTCAAAACCACTTACGTTGAAACGTACATAATTGAGAGAATGTATAAATCGATATCAAGAGACAACAATTGATGGCTAGCAGCCAAAATATTCGATAAGCAGTCATTACTTGTTGCACACATAGAGAACGTGATCAGCATGAAAGGGAAATATGAATAAAAAAACAATTTAAAAGCTATTCTATTGCATAGCTTTAGGCGCAAAGCCCACGCTCACCCTAGACACGAACCCTGTATCCCGAAAAAGAGTTGTTGTTAGTTTTGGTATGAAATGTTTGCATACGTATTCCGGGAATAGTTTTGAAACCTTTTTTTTCCTTCCAACATGTAGTTGTTCCACCCTTTCGTTAGGGTTTCTAACGAGTTTTCTTCATCGCCTGGCCACCTACATTCATCGGGTAATTGAGCAGCCAGGCGGCACAAGCTGACACGGCTTCAGCAAACGCGCGGGGTTTCGCTCAAAATTCATTCGCGTAGGACGGATTGCATTGAACACAGTGTTGCATTGGATTTTTCCCTCCAATGACTATCACGTGTCCGTCGTTCCCGGCGCTACATTGAAATAATAATTGGCCTCGTTTGGCTGAATGCCGCCGCACGGCGACGGCGGTAATACTTTTGGTTGGTTTCCCTTTCAAACACTGTACACTGATACGCCATCTCGAGTAAAGGGCACGGGTTGTTATGGTGCGGAATTCGGTGGGCTTCCCGGGGTTTTGTTTACCCTGAACATTTCTGGGCTGATCAAGCAAATTTCGCCCCTAAATGTATGCAATCCGTTCTACGAAGGTATACGTAAAGTCATATATAGCCTTATTTCAAGCTCACTGAATGGTTTCCCACAGGGAGATCCCTGAATTATTGTTAATTATACTCCAGACGGCGTTAATCGTATATAGTTCAGCATCAAAATAGATAATCGTCGTCGATACACCTGTCTGATGCCGTCCAAATATATCCATCTATATTGGAGTCGCTTCCGAGATTTCATTACAATTTTAGCGCCATCCTCCGTACGTTCGACAACCGTCAGATCACGATTCCGGATCCGATTGACGGCTCTATAAATATGAATAAATGCCAACTATATATATATAGCTGCCAGGGTCTTCTAATGGATGCAAATTTATCCATCCACTTCCAAACCAAACACTGCGCGCTATAAGAGGCATTAAATGGAAATATCATGTCCAAGATTGTATCGCGTCTCTATTTATGCTGCTGTATCTTGAGATTCAGGAATACTGCACGGATGCCGCCTGTTTTAATGCGCTTATCACGCCTTCAGGTGCGAAGCAATTGCATCATTCGCTGGTTATGGAAATTCGATTTCGCCACCATCGTAAATTGGACGGGCGACACGGCACAATGCAGTTTAATCATCACACCCGCACGCTGCGACGCACTTCAAAGTCTTAAGGAGCGCTCGTGCCCACCGACAACTAACGACAGACTAATGGCCCAGGCGCCCAACGCCACCTGCAAAACGTTGTCTCATTCAGCGCTCGGATGCAACGCCGTTGGGTGGTTCCGGTGGACGCGTGTTGCGTGCCATGATTAACGTTACACGGGATCGCGCACGGGCGGGTCGGATGTAAAATTTGCAAAATTGCATATTTCACTCGCCAGCGGAGAAGGTAGCTGCGTGCAGAAAGCCTTCACACGACCAGCGCGCTGTTTGCGAATGGCTGTCCTCGGCGTGTTGCTTCGCGCTTCCGGTGTATATAATGATGCACCGACACGGAGGCGATGATGATGATGATGGTGATGGTAGGAAAAAAACCTCCTCGGAATGGGATGACACCCGACAAACTATGCGAAGGAGTGGGCACCAGCAACACTCCTCAAGCAGCCACTTATCTGGGACACCGATAACTAGTGCCGTGCCTCTCGAGGAAGATTTCTTCCTCCGTTCCGGCTGCCTGCCGCTCGTTCCTGTCCCCGGTTCGGTCGCCTCGAGGGACAGCAGCAGAAAAAAGGAAGCCCATTTTCCAACATCCGCTTCCAGTGAGAAGAACGGGTAGCGAGCAAAAACGCCCACCATGACTTTTGTGATTAAATTTATTATTTGTCCGCTCTGGGTGTGCGCCGAGCTGGCAGGGACGTAGAGCGAACGCTGCAGCCCGGAAGAGCCTCCATTGAGAGTCCGCTACTATTGTAGCCGACAGTGTAATATTCGCATCCGGTCCGGTGTTAGCACTCGAGCATGCGAGCCGTGGGGAGATGCATGGAAATTAGCTCGAGAAATGTTACAAAGGAGATAAACGAGCTGAGCAACATTTGTATCGCAATGCTCCGAGCGGCAGCGTTTGTGCTTTATGTGGGAGAAATTTATGATTTTTTTTCTGCACATGATTTATAACACTGTCATCCAGTTTCATGGAGGCGAAAGAAAGTAGCGATGCAGTTCGTCGTGCGGATTGCAGACCTTTAGGCGGAATGTCGCATTATCGGCCGGTAAAAATGCAATCTGAATGATAAAACGTGTGTTTTTTGCAGTTTATCAGCCATTTTCTTTTAGAAAAGCAAATGCTATGTAGCTTCTCGGCACGTGAATCGTTTTCTTCGGGAAGCAATTGAAAAAAATAGTTTTGTTTGACGCAATTCTTGCTGGGAAGAGAATACATGAAGCGCGGATTGCATACTTTGTGGCTGAATCCGAGTTTATTCTGCCAACCAATTTTACCGTCTATTTCCACCTAAAAGTATGCAAAACGCACTACATTAGCAGTGTTTTTACGCTTTACATGATGATTTAATGTCTTTTCACACTGCAAATGACCTCCGCTCAGGCTGCATGTGTTTTTCTGATCCTCACATTGTCATACGCGTATGTCAATTTGCTCTAGGCTCTATTTCTTGCGTTAAAGTACACGAACTTTCCACACACGTACCGCGCAAACACCGACGGTGGTACTGAATGCGTCAATTAAAGTTTCCACCGTGAGGCTGCGACGCGAGTGGCCACCCGTGCAGGATGGACCAACTTTATCCTTCAAGTTCAGCCGGCACGGGAATGAGCTTAAAGAT
>KZ071063.1:131348-142817 GCA_002091845.1 Anopheles cracens | reverse complement strand
GAAGACTAGCTCCTAGCGTAATATGTGTGTTGGGGAACGACGGCACGGTTCGAAGCACTGAGTGGCTCCTTAGGAGCGATCAAGCGCAGCAGGAGCAGAAGTAGGAAGCGAAGGTCCCCACACATATATTTGTGAAAAAAAATAATTGTTTCGTTGTTGTTTTTTGTTTGTTGTCGGCCTACCTGCCGACAGCCATACGAAGAAGTGTGTCCAACTGGTTCAACTGGTTCAAGAGAACAACAAACCAAAACAAGGCTTTGTTTCTTCGCTGTCTGTCCTTCCCAACATGGAACAATCGCGACGGAGGAGGATCTCTGACTCTGGCTGGTGGTTGTGGTGACTGGTGACTGGCGAGATCGGGGAATGACGAAGCACTGTTACCGTTTCGAGGGGGAGGAGGCTGCAGTATCCCTCCTTAAACAAACCAAAACCAAATAAAAAAGGTGAAATATTTAAACGAAAAATTCTAAGCTCTAAGCTTCTCGATGTATATCCGACGGCCCACTGTCCAGTAAGGGCGTAGGGGCGAAATAGAGTGTTAGATAAAACAACATAGTGTACTATGTGGGGTTCGTGTCCGCCAAGAGAGAATTATTCCATCATAAATTCACATGACAGGTTTATGCGGTTTGATTATGCAAGATTGTGTCAAGATCGTTTTGCGAAACAATAAAGACGCCTGGTTTTGAAGATTTATATACACTTCTCTCACAGACTAACTTGACCCATACACTAGAACTCTTCTTTGCCAAGTCACTTGCGTCAGTTTTCAAGTTTTCTGATCCGGAAGATCTGTCAGACATTTAACAACACGGCAAAGAATCAATTAGGCGATGATATAAACGAAAGGTCAAGAAGTAAACAAATCTGTCCAGGCAAACGACACGACTCGAAGGATGCACTTAACATACACATGCACTCTGGCGTCAGGTTGGACACGGACGAAAGCCGTTCTACCATCTAATGAATACAGTTGTAAGATTTTCCCCTCAAGACACACTAGCAAAGCGATAACGAAGACCTGGCGCTAATAACTAGAGGGTAAACTGGGAGGAATGGAGTATTACGATTGCACACGCAACAATATGTACTTAAACCATTACTAGTATACATACACCACCACCATTACCAATCAGCATACCACGAGACGACTTAATGTGGCCCCCGCCCTGTGTACGTAGATGGTGCCCAGCCGCCACACAAACACAAAAACACACACACACACATACCAATATAAACACGCACACAGGCAAGGACACGTTAGGACGCAATCAGGCTCGAGCTCGAGACACTGCTCGAACGCCCATTCTGACACTGCTCGACTCTGCTCTGGCAGAGTGAGAGGCAGAGAGAGAGAGAGAAAAAAGCTCTCCGAAAGGTGACGTTTCCACGGTGACAGATAGTGTTTACGGCCGCAAGGGCGAAGAGAGTAGGCGAGACAACCGCAGGTTGTTTTCGTTCTATCGCGCTCTCTCGTTCTCTGACAGTCGCGAGCGCTTGAGGAAGCTCTCCCAATCACTAAACTGCGGTGACAGTTCCCGACGACACTACCAACATCCCAGTGTCATCACGGTGGCGAGTGGTGGACCGTTTCCCAGCCTTTCAAACGAACGATAGTAAAATTCACCACCCGTCACCGTTCTCGGGGCGATCTCGCGGCAGTGGCGGCGTTGGGTTTGACGTTTCTTCGACCCTACTCCGTCAACCGGACTGGACTATGAACCTTTCCGAGAGAGCTTTTTTTATTTGCTGGTTTGAGAAAGTGTGGATGTAAAATTTTTAACCCCATTTTATGCCTCCCCCAAATGTTTCCCGGCTGCCGCAATTGCTGACCGATTTGTAATTATCCCCGCTTCTCACCGCTCCCCCGCCCCTTCATCCTGTGTCCTTTAACGTCCGGTTGACGCTGCTCCGTGTCAGTAGACGAATTTAGAGGCACCGAAGCAGAGGCAGCATTGTAATTGTGACCACCAAATGAACAAATTAACAGAGCCGAAAACGGAAACAGAAAGTAAAAATAATAATATAAAGCTTAGGACGAATAGGGCTGTTGTTTTGAAATGTTTCGGTTTTAACGGGCACCATGTTTTTTCCTTTCAAACCGCCGGCTCCTCGGCTGTAGAGACGGCGACGGCGCAGTGTGCCGAAACAAAAATCGTTAGGGAGAAAGAGAGGGAGAGAGATAGAGGAAGCGAGGGGTTGGATAAAACTTAAGAATGAAAAAAAAATACACAGAAAACTAAAGCTGAAACGCATAAGAAACACAACGGATGTACTACGGACGGACGACGGTGGAGGCATGATGGAACAGAATAAAACAATATACAAACAAACCAATGCAAAGTTAATCACACTGTTAGACACTGTTGCAAAATCATAAAAACAAACCTGCTTTCGGTGCTGCCGGAGTTTGATTTCATTGCAAGCGAATAGAAGATACCATTCAGAAGCGAAAGAAAGTAACGAGCTGAAACAGTAAGTACGGGTCGCTACGGTAAAGGATTAAATTAGCATCTGACTGACCCTAGAGGGGTCGCCGCATCGCATGCCGTCGCTGCGTTAATCATTCTTTACAATTATCTCCGTACAAACTCCATCGTTCACTGCAGCATCACTTAAGTGCGCCATTGTCGGCTCGTGCATTTTGCAGCGCGCAGCGGATGAAAGTTTCGCCGTAGTGCAACTTTTGTCTCAACGACGATAAAACACCATTACCGGAGTGCGTAATGGGATCCGCTGCGAAAAGAGTTTCGCTTCCGAATCGGGCTACTTAAGCGAAAGTTTTTTTTTCCATTAGAACGGCATCATCCGTTGAGTGGATGACAAAGACCTTTAAGGAAAGTTTGCTGCGCTATCCTAATTCGGGTGGATGCAGCGAGAATGATTAGGCAATCAATTCATTTCAAGATAAAGAGAGTCGGTGAAAGTTTGTTGAAAAATATGCGTTAGAGTGGCGAGCTTTTGAAGGTTCGTTCACGTACGCAGCCTAGATAAAAGAATGCAGCCAAAATCGGTAAGACATGTACACTGCCTACCTTTAGGCGCACATGTGCTTTTACATGTGGCTCGCGCCAATAGAATTTTCATCAACAGTTTCGTAAACCCAATCAAATCAATCTTAATTCACGACCACAATGGGCACAATAAAACTGACACTCAAATATTACATTTATCAATCGAAAATCGTTTGACGAAATTTGCCCCTCGCAATCAATTGCAGGATCAATTTTTCCCCCCTTTGCAGAAAAACAAGCTTTCACCCGGCAAGTGCCTTCTCGTGCCTTCGGCGGGAGTGTTTTTGGTGTTCGTTGTTTTTCTCGCCGAGCGCAGCTCGCAGTTGTTTACCGTCGCAGCCGACGCGGCAAGGCGCGTCAAAATTCGCCCTACCATTTCGCTTGATTGATGGAATCGGATTTCATTTCGCGTGCGCCTGCTCGCCTGGCGTTGGAAGCAAAAAACGATGAAACCGATTGAAGAGTGCTCCTCGATGGCTCCTCCGGCATTGCATTACGACACAGCGATCGAAGCTAATTCTTGTGGCGTGCGTGTGTGGGATATATCGATTTGTTGTCCTTGTCCCGAAAGACAGCACGAGAGATAGTTCCTAGAAGCTTTTTCCATTCACATGTCCATTTTCGCCTCCGCACTCGGTATGACATCGAGTTGAGTTGTTGTGTATGAAAATTACAATATTATTAACAATATTGGCACCACATGTATGTCGCCCTCAACACAAACGGTCGTTTTATGCTGCTTTAGTTTTCCTCTTCGCGAGCAAAGAAAAATATTAGCCATGTGGGTTGTCAAATGAGATTATCACCTAAAGATATGTGTTTTCATAAAGTGGTTTTTCTTCAAGGAATTATTATTAATTTATCAGCAGTTTGAAGCAATTGCTTGCCAAGTATTGGAAATGAATAACTTGAAAAATAATATCGTTATGAGCACCCTCATCTGCTGAGGTAAGTTAGTATTGATCCTTGTTATGCACAAAAGTATTCAAATCGGGCCATCTTGTTTTGCGATATTTCGTCATGTTTTCCTGCGAATTCGATTCTAAGAAAATGGAATCCAATAAACCAAAGCTTTCTCTCACGACATGCTGCCCGGCATATGTTTGAGGTTTTCAACCGCAGCACAAACATTCACTTATTACTTGTTCCTTGGATGCGATGCTATTCCTTTGGCGCATATTGGAACACTTGTTCACTCTTTCACTCCCTCTATCTCTATCTCTCTCTTTATTTTTCTCTCCCCAATCATATGCTGCGGTCTGAAAGACACATTTCCATCATTTGAATACTCCCGATAGCGGAAATGGTGTATTACGAATGGGAAAGGAGGTTTAATTGCAGCCGAACCGAACAGGATCAAAAAGTCAAACACGGGAGCCAACAAAAAAAAACGAAACTGCCAGTAAAATATGCGCTCCCAATCCGCATACGATGTGTTGCATAACACCGCCCGGCGATAGTGCATTGCCCCGTTCAGAATCCCACGAATTAGGGTGGGCTATTGTTGTGTGTCGAGGTGAGGTTTGCCTTTTTTAATTTGCATTTTGCACTCTTTTGTTGGCAAAAATAAAATGTGCTATAAAAAGAATGCGGCAGATAATTCGCTCTAGCACACAATAGCCTCTGCGTCGTGGCGCTGGGACGAAAGCGACCTCAAAAACGGGAGCGAAAATTAAGTGCAATTAGCTATTATGGTACGGGTCGAAGCTGGCCCGCGTCGAAGATATGTGCACGCCACGCGGGTTTGGATGGGATTGGTTGCAAATCGTGCTGCAAAATGCAGCGCTTTGATGAGAATTGTGCGTTCTAAGGTCCGACGCGTTCCCGTTCACTGACCTGTGGGCGCATTAGAAGGGGACTTACAGTATGCAGCGCTTTAAATTCCGACTCTAACTGAGCCCACGAAGCCTGTCGAAATGTTTTGCACAGGTTATACTGTGTCCCAGCGAATGAAATAGGGTTAATAAAGCGCTTTGAAGAGTCAGACTGCATAGCTTTTGGCGTATAGTTGCTTGAACAGCCCGAAAGTATGTAAACTTCATGGCGGATCATCGTGCTAATGAATAAGGAGCAATTTATTTCTCTGGAAACGATGCTCCAGAAGAGCTGAATCGATTCCAAGACTGACTTGTTTCCCTTGAATTGCGCTTATACGGCGTGTAAGATTACGCCCTAAAGTATGCAATCAGCGTTCCCTAATCCCTTGCCAGGGCATCAGTTGTGAGAACTACGTAATAACCTATTCAAAAAAAAAACCGTAAAACATTCAGTTGTTGGACATGTTTACATTCTCAAATTTGTTCTTTTTAAACGTCTGCTTAGTTTGGTTTTCGATACACCAAAAACTGCCTTCAAGATGTGACACAGTCATCATATCAGCCGGTGTATTATATGATCCGTTCCTAATGGATGGAGCGGCTAAAAATAAAAAAAACACCCCCACTGGGAAGTGTACAACATCACATTACAGCTGACGCCAGCGAACCTTCAATTTACATCCATCGGTGGCGCCCGTGACGTCAGCCCTCTGCAGGCAGTAGATAGCACGTTCCGATGCCGGTGCCGGAATCGGAAATTGATATGTAATCTAGTGTCTTTCTTGCGCGTTAGCCATGCTGCCTTGTGTTGCAGCGCGAGTATCCTTTTCGACAAAACCCGCGGCCACAGTAGGCGTAGGTTTGTACGAAGCCCAAGCTTGGGGATGGGGTGTTGCGATGTGTTTTTCGCATCGACCCGACAGAAGCGCGCGTGTACGGCGCGTTGTTTCTTTTGTGCGTGAGGAACGCCACGACAATCATACCCCGTCATGCCAGCTGCGAACAGCTGCCAGATTGTGTTGCGTTTATAGTATCGAGTTACTGAACTCTGATAAAAAACCACGCCTAGGTAAGTCCAGACAGTCGTACGAGGAGCTCAGATGTGTTCAGCTTTCCCGACTACATTACCATTCCGATCCAGAAGTAATTATAAATCCTAAGTTTACGTAATTACTGCTGAATGCCGTACGGGACCATGCGGGTAGGTATCAACGCTGTTGAAAATTCAATTAAGTCCCCCGTAGGTTGAAGTGGCGCGAGATCAAAGTAGACAAATTATGTGACATCAAAATATCGGATTCGCCCACTTGGATCGGAAAATCACACGTTATGCGACAAAGCCGACGTAAACGTTTCGAATTTCATTAAATTCGCGTTGGAACGTACTTGGAGGGAGCGATTTCTTCAGATTTTACTATAACTCTCTACCGTACTGCTACTGTAACCCATTGGCCAAAACCTTCACCCACCACATTCTCCGCAGAAGGGGGACATACAGAGGAAAAAACCATCGCATTCCAGTGCATTCCTTAGGCAAGACTTGCGGTACAGTTCAAACAGGTCCAAAGTGTTATTGAAATTCCTCACATTTCCTGCGACGTGCTTCCCGACCGTGGGCGAATGACGCGGCGAAAAGGACGCATCTCGGTCCACAACACAACACAACAAGCTTACTTCCGCCCGGCCACTTCCGCGAGACACACTTCCGAGCGCATGCCGGCGCCCGGTGGGAAAGTTTCGAGTTTTTTTTTGTTCCCCGGAGAGAACCTCCGAAAGCTAGACTTTATCGTGGGCAACTCATGTGACGTAGCTGCTCGTAGCCGAGGCTAAAGCACTAACGTGGAACCTTATCTGCTTGAAGTTCCCTAATATCACTGCAGAATCCTCCCCACCAGCTGGCACCTCCGACCGTTCCTACACATATCCCATGTCCAGGAAGCGGTCGTCCAAAGACTCTTCGTCGCGAAGGAGCAACTGTCCGCAGGAATCGTCCCGCCCGGTACCACCACCGCTGCTGTTGTTGTTGGTGTCGTTCGATCTCGCCTCGAGGCTGTCGAACAGGCTGTACGTGGTAGCATCGGCACCCCGCTCCAGCAGATCGCTCAGCGCGTTGATGTAGGTCTGCGCCATCTGGAGCGTCTCGAACTTGGACAGCTTGTGGTCCGGGCCGAGCGATGGCACGATCTCGCGCAGCCGATCGAACGCCACGTTCAGGCTGTTCATGCGCTTCCGCTCGCGGGCATTCGCGGCCAGCCGTCGCTTCTTCAGCACGGTCGGGCTCGGCGGCGTGCAGTCCTTCCGGTGGTCTTTTCCCAGCATCGCCGACACGGTTTTGCGCGCTTTGTACAGCCGCCGGTGGTTGGCGTTCGGTGCGCACGGGCTCACGGGGGTTGTGATGGTGGGTTCGTCCTTCGGTCCATCGCTTGGGGACTCCGTTGGGTAGTGAGCAGTCCTCACAAGTGGTTCCGTGCTCTGAGCGGCTCCACTCTCGAAGATATGGAGATCGGACGAGTTTATCTGCACGAACGCTTCACCATCAAACATGACGTCCGCGAAGGATAGCCCGAAGTTGGTGTGGCTGAGATCCGGTCCGGAGATCGGCGGGCTAGTCCCGGGTGACGATGCACTGTAGCTACTGCGACACAGCGACGTATCCGGTGTGGGATAGTGCGACAGAAAGCCGGCACTTCCGGTCGTATCGAGCGCACTGTAAGCGCTCAGCCTATCGATACCCATCGTGTAGTGCTCCATCGCGCGAACAGGAGCACTAGATCCTCGTTTTCGAACTACGCAAATACACAGACAGAGCTTTGATCTGCACCGAACGGAGGACGCGAACGAACTGCGACGGTATGCTGTTGACCCGTGCGAAGGGGCAGGATCATCAACCGGACAGGATCGTACCGAGTGCGATGCGCTGGCTCCCTAAATTCTCGATCTTCCTCCGCCACAGGGAGGAATACACGCGTCTGCAGCGAAAAAAGCCCCTTTCCAGCGAGCGAGAGGGGCTTTTGTGTTTGGCTTCTGTGGTTAGCGCAAAGGTAGAGGAGAGAAGAGAGAAGACTCCACGCAGGGACGCTCGAGGATGCGCGCGTGCACGAGCAGGAGATCATTAGTTCCAGCACGTGCCGGTGAAAAACGCGGTAGAAAGTAGGGGTCAGAAATAGGGTCATAAAAAATGAATAATTCGTTCCAGCGAAACAGAGCGGACGATCAATTAGAACGCCCGGAAGCAGGATCAATGTTTCGGTGGAATACAAATACAGCAAATACAGAATGTCATGGCCTGCTACTCGATATCTATTGGAAAGTTATGATGCGAGGAGGGATGGTTTAGAGGCGCTTGTTGTTTGCTTGTAGCTGAAACCAGACTGAATTACTTAGCAAATATTCATCGGTAGAATGTTCTGGCACGTCCAATTCCTCCACCATCAAAGGGCTTAATAGGATCGGGCTTACAAGAATTCCAGCAGCGTTCAAACGATTCTCTTTGGGCCGCTGGAGAATTTCCACTCTCCAGCATAAACGGATTGCTGTCGAAATACGCGTCCGACTTCGCCCGGCCTAATTGGTTCAGCCGGTTCAGCTCATTAATGAACCGTAACGTGCCCAACAATTCGGATCCACCTTCCCCACGGACATCCGTACCAATCTCGGACACTCAATGTTCGCCCGGGAGGAGAGATTTGATGGAGAAAACAACGATGACATTCGATAGATAACCGTATTAACGCTCGCTGTCCCACCAAGATTTTTTACTGAACTCAGAGAAAGACTCCAGGGCGAAAAGTGCAAAGCGAACTTTCTTCTGCTGTGGTGTTGTGATGTTGGTGATGGCAGCAGCGTTTGACAGGAGCAAAAATAGACGCCTAGGAATAACGAATCCTGCAAAGCGCCAACACCCGGTACAATCTGAGCGCAGATTGAGCATAATCCGAATGGCTTTGTGTGCTGATTTTCGTTCGATCGGATATTGGACACGTACCGGCGGACGGGCACGTGGAATGGGGACTAGGAACGGAGAAAAGACGATCGATTAAGCGAATGTCCTTTGTTGTTGTTCCGATGGGAAGAAAAGTTTCCCGAATCCGCGTAGGTTTCCCTGTCATCCCGAACACGGGAATGATTTCATGGCATGTTGTTGAATGTCGAACGTAGATAAATAAATTACATTATACGACTTTGTGTTGCGCAGGAGAAGAGCAATGAGACGTTAACGATACTAGCGGTATGGATTGAGAGAAGAGGAAACAATGTTATATTTTTAATGTAGTGTGTTTGTTTACTACTTCCTATACTTAGTAGACCTTTAAGCCAAGTTTCATGCTGATTTCCTAATTGGGACATAACGAACCATCGTTGTCCTTGAAGGACTAGGATCTTGTCAGAAGCTAGATTTTCATTATCACCATTATTACCTTTTCTTTAATTATCTCGAGCGATTGTATATGCTTACGGATTCAATGTTGTGATTTTAGTTTGCTCCGTAGTGCTTCTATTCTTGAAACTGTGCGAAAAAAAACGTCCAAAAGAAATAACTCACCTCGAAGGAGTACTTTTCCGGGTAGCGTTTGATCCCACTGCCCACCCAAAGACGCTTTAATCTGGCCCAAATAAACAGCATTACACCCATGCGAGTACTACTCGGTCTCATCTCATGCATAATACATTCATAACGATATTAATGAGTCCGCCGGCAGCAGCAACAGGATAGCCAGGATTCATCACTGCTAGTCGGTCGATCAACTCGTGCAAGCGAGTCGCACTCGCATGGGATGCTCCTTCATGTCCTTATCAAACTGCGCGATCAAAGCTCGTCCGTTCAGCTGACCAGGCGAACGAGCGAGCCGAGCGAATGGCGAAAAGAAACCGACGAAAGAACTTTCTTCACGGTCAGGTCGCTTGCGTTCCTCGCCACCTTCAAGAAACCCCCGTGTAACACAAGCACGGTCCACGGCTCTTGTAAGGATTCGGAACCGGAACAGCTGTCCTGTTTGCTCTGTTTTCGCTTCCCGACGACGCTCCGGTCCTTCCAAAAACACACACTCTCGTGCACGCACACGAAGGAGCTTAAATTACGCTACATTCTTACGCGTGGACACGGTACGGACGCGTGCCTCGCTGGAAGTGGACGTTTTGGTGGGGAAGCGTGCCGTTAGACCGCGGTGTCAGTAGGTGTTAACTGTTTCGCTCCAGCGTTGGTTGGCAATGGGGAGGGTGAAAATAAAGTTTTTTTTTGCTCATCTGCCACTCTCCAATCCAATGCTCCAACAGGGTTCGAGGGTCCGGCCGGGAAGCGATCGTGCGGAGGAATAAATTCCTGTTCGCCCTAGAAGTTTTTCTTTGTGTTCAAACAACAGTTTGCTCACAGTTGGATGGAATGTGAGAGAGGTTTGGCGATTTAATGCATTTTTTCAAACTTTAGTTAATGGTATAGTTGGAGGCATGTTTTACGTGAAGTTGTTATCTCTTTGTTAAAGCATTTTTTGTTAGTTTTTTTTTTTGGTGATATGGCATGTAAGTTTTTAAAATGTTCCTTTGACACGAGTCTTCAACCACTGTTACATTTCACTTCTTTCTTCGTAGTTTAATTAAACAATTATCATTCTTATGACCTTTTTTCATTTACAGAATATTATTTACTTGTTTTTCATTTGTCCTTTTTTTGTTTTCTTTCCTTTACGATTTTTTTGTAGCTGTGATATTTTTTGCATACTTTTAATGTTTCTTTGTTTCATTTATAATTTCGTTCATTGAAGTTTAACTAGAGAATTGTCCGACGAAATAGTTATTTGTCTTGATTTATAAAGCTATATTTTCAATCTTGGTTTATTTGTTTTAAATAAAATAACGTTCTCTCTATACTTATCTTCTTTAACAATGTTTTAAATTGGTTATACGTTTTCATTTCTTCATTCTCACTTAATTGCATACCTCAATTTGCTTTTCTTAAGATTTTTTAATCTTTTTTCAATAATTTGTGCAGACTTATCTCAATGTTTCTTCTGTTTTTCAGAAGTAAAAATTGCATTCCTTTTTTATTCTCTTTTGTAAAAAATCATCCGAGCTACACATTTTTCATCTAATTTCATTTCTATCAAATTATGCTTTCCCCTCAATCATTTATCTCTCAAAAGCACCCAAATAAAAGGACATCGGAACCGACAACAATATCATCATCGCGTCCCGGGGTTGCCCTTTTCATTCTGCCCGTTCGCGCGCCTGATTGCCCGACAATGACTGGACAGATTTTTACCGATCCCTGCCACCAGCTCATCGAACGCCGTATAGCCATAAAGCCGCGCTAAACGCGTTGATCGTCCTTCCCGGACCGCGTCCAATTGATTTCGCCGCCACAGCCATACGATTAGCCATATTATTACGAGTGTTATGAGCTTGTTTACATTCGCCACGGTGATTCGCCCGGTGGTGGGCTGAAACGAGGGCGTTCGGGACATCCCAAAACCCGGCTGCGACGGAATGTGGCCCGCGTTCGGTCGCCATCTGGTGGGAATGGCGAATGATCCCTTCCGCGCCGTGTGCCCGGATCATAAATTTTCAATTTTAACGACAGCAAATTCAATTATCGACGACAGTTTTACAATCAATCAATCCAAGCAGCCAGCGCCACGCATCGC
>KZ071063.1:112580-130035 GCA_002091845.1 Anopheles cracens | reverse complement strand
TGCATCGGGCTCGGGTTTGATGACAGGTAATGAACCATATCAAACAGACGGTGCGGGATAGGATTCACAGCACCCTCTTCCCCAACACCCCCAACCGTCAGGACCCGAGGTGAAGCCCGCGTGTGCTCTTCTGCGCGTGCCGTTGGACAGTTGGCAGAGCTGGATCTATATCCTTCCTCACTCGCACATGTGTCTGTTACTGAACCCTATGATTTCGTGCCCTAACTGACTCCAAGGGACACCTTTTCCAAAGGGATCGCACCACGATCACTCTGTGCGTCGGTCGAGCCGATCGATCTTTATGTGCGCTATGTGCCCCGAGCGTGCTGACCAACTGTTGTCCTTGCTGAGCCGGGCCGAGTGAGCCGTAATTAGAGCAGCGAGCGTTCCGCTCCAGTGCCGCTGGATGCGAGCCGCATACTGCACCGCCTCAACCATAACGATCGTGATCGCTCGTCCGGGGACGGCACGGTCCTTATTAGGGATGCACCCCCTAGTGTTGTGTCCTTTTTTACGAGACCCGGTAATGCCTGTGTGGCTTCTATTCGGTGCGACTTGGTCTAATGGTTTGTTGTTTCTTCTTTAAACTGGGCTAAAGATTTTAACGAACGAATAAAAAGAAGGTCCTTTCCTTGATAGTGCTTCAATTAGATGCAAACGAAGACGGTGCAGCTGCTGCGATGGTGCGTTGTGCCGTTGTGCGATATTTGGACAGTTGAATTATGCATGACTTGGCGTTCAGTTGCAGACGGTACGATATGGTTCGATGAACGTTACCGTTAGCGTTTGTGGACGAAACGCCCGTTTCTTCTTGTAGAAGAACTTAAATAGATCCTTGAAGAAGATCCCATACTGTATTAGTCGACCCATCTAACTTCGTTTTCGTGGTTTCAAATAGGCTTAAAAAAATACGTACGACTCCACTCTAATTCCAACCATTCTTTACAGCTGTTTATGAGCAAATGAAGGAGTTAAGATACATCCGTACGTTTAACTTTGAGCTTCTTTCTCCAAGATCAAAGCCAAAGTCCATCATAAGGATGTATCTCTTCCTACTGTCTTTTGGTGAACCAAAGTTAAAGTGATTGTGTTTGTACTTTCAACATGATTCTCAAAGATTATCTTGTTGTTTAAATTACATAAATATAGCTATCTATGAAATGACAAATGAGTCAATGTGACAACAAGATCCATTTTTCCAAATAACTTCTTTTCTTCTTCTTCATTTTAAAAGAGACAAAAACTTATACTAGATCCTTAGACATGCTTCCAGTGTGAATACTGACTAAACCTCTCACGAATATGCAAGCTATCTACCAAGAAGGGTATTAGTGATCAATAATTCTGACACTGATAATGGCTGATTAAATTATGTCTGTGTACTAAACCCACCGCCAACGCAAGCATTTAAATGCAATTCAACGACACCAACCGGTTTGCATCGCAATCACGCCCACTGATGCAAATTGAATTCCGAACCGATTTCGTGGGAACCGTTTTACCTTCCGTTACGCGTGTCACCCGTCGAAAAAGGTCACTTGCGCGAAATAACTGTCAAGTGCGGCTCCTCAACCTCAACGTAATATCTCTCTCTCTTTCTCGTCCTTATTTAGATTGCGTTGGAAAATCGACACACTGTTGCCCCACGGTACCCATAGTGCTCGCCCCCGCCGGCATCGCTTGACACGATCCGCTTCGCGAGAAGCGTCGCGTCCGAAATCGAAATTCATGAATAATTGAACGGGGTTTTCCGGAGCGTGCGGCTGCGTTGCGTCCATGATAAGAGCGAGAAGCGAAGCGCGAAAGAGTTGGTTTGGACAAAATCCATTCCCCGTGCTCCCGCGCGCATCCAGGGAAGAAAGTGGCGCGGAAGTGATGTCAGCTATTTATAGCCCCACCCAGCCGGTGACAGTAGAGCAATTTTTCAGATGCTTCAGATATCTCTCCCTCCAAGTGGTTGGAGGGGGGATTGAAACGGCAACCGTGTTATTACTGTCTGTTTGAAGTGTTTCTCGCTAAGACTGCAATCGTTGCTGCACGAGATTCTGATACGCTAAATTTAGATGGCTCTTACTAGATTTCGGTGAGTTGGATTATCGATAATTAGATTATGGTACAGGAACCTTTCAAAGAATCTGTTAACAAGTACCCAATGCCTTGAAAGAGTCTATTTTCGAAAAGCAAACACTTTGCGCGGTGAAACGTGTTCTTATCCTTTCGAGGACAAGTTTTCCGAAAAACCAATTCGGTTCAATTACAAACTATCAAGCAGTAGTATCCGCTCGTTCGAAAAGTTCGAACGCTTCGCTCGCCTACCTAGAACGCTTTGGAACGCTCGCCGTCTACTACGATCAAACTCGTGGGGAGCCGTAATTTCGTCAATGACCGTCGAGTTGAGCTGAAATTAACCAGATCGAATCGCACGATAAACACGGCTCCAAATCCGGGGTTCCCTTCGCTGCGCACCGTCTGATGTTTGCGAACCAACAGACCGGAACCGGCTGAAGGAAAGGGCACTCTAGTGGCGCGAACGCGTGCCATCGTTTTAAGGGTCAGCTCGTCAGGATTCACTTTCAAATGGAACAAAAAGGGGGAAAGGATGACCCTTTCTGGCGTTGTTGTTCAGTAGAGCGTGTAATTTATGACCCACAGAGGAGGGATCTGGAATAAGAAGCGTGGCACCAGAGGATGGTTCACGATCGGCAATCGGGTCTAAAGTGTTGAGCATACGAAATCTCTCTGTCAAGTATTTTGTTCCAGAAGAAGTTAGTTCGTATGCATTTTAGCTCTTATTCTTGGATTGATATGTTTGGAAGTCAAGAAAGACTTAGATAATTTATTTGGAATATCGTTGGAATAGTAGCCAATAATGATCATGCACTGTATCACATACAGGTACACACAAAGTCAATCTACATTGCCTATGTTGTACATCGTTCAGAGGTGAATCGTTTCTCACAAAATATGATTCAATAAATTTGAAAGTGTTGATTTGCTTGTCATACTTCGAACCGTTGCTGCCATGCCGCCAATCGAAGCAACCCACGAAGCACTCTTTAAGGAAATGGATATTTAAATTATCGATCTATCGCTGGTATTGCATGCGAGCCGGCTTGGGCGGCTTTTGTTTGAACCCGTTCGAAGCCCGAAATGCGGTTGCGGTGGGAAACAAATATTGATCGACGAACATCTCATGCGGACACATCTCGGCTCCGACACACCGGTACAGCTTCATCAAGACAAATGTTTCCACCATCCGACCGGTGCGATTACGATCTCGGTGAGCACCAATAGATTTTGATTAATTCACCCCGGTCGGGTCGAGAAAACCCCAAGCGGGGGGGCCACAGTTGGAAGCACCCGCGGGAGTGTAAAGCCAACGGCAGATAAACGAACAGATAAGCGCCCGAAATCACAGCGCCGAAAAGTACAGAAAAGAAACCGTAAGTCACCTCGTCGTGTGAAACGGGCTGGGGATTTCCTTTCTTCTTTTTCATGCCCGATTTCGTACGTGCTGGGATGGCCACCTCGGAGCGATTGGCCGGTGCCGGAGAGCGTACCGCGTCGCCCCGTCCGACGATCTCACACGCTCGAGGGCCCGTACGGCCCTCGCCACGAAGATCAAAGACGCGTATTATGTGGCGTTAAATTGTTGATAGTTCCGACGAGATTATCGGTCCTGCCCGCTAATGAACCGATGAACAATTGGAAACATGATAGCCCAATGGTACCGTACCGGGCGGCTCACGTGCGGCAGGAACTAGGAGCGAAAACTTCCACCCCGACGAGAAACCGGCCAAAGGTGAAGGTGTCTCACATTACGGAACCAGGCTGGGCCGAGGTTGGCAACGAGACGATCACAATGTGAAGCGCCTATTGGAAACGCGCGAGACAATGCCGCCACGAGTCACGGGAAACGATTGAAGTGGCCAGTTTTGACAACTTTATTGCACGTTAGCGATGGCCTTGAAGCCGGTCTAAAGTGTACGAGGATGAAAGATTGTCAATCAGTTTGGTGCGGGCCAGCTTTATATGGGTCAGTGTGGTTTCAGGTCGAAAAGCGTTGCTAGTATTCAACTCTTATTTGAGGAGCTTTCTGTGCTTATTTGTTGGAAAACACTTTGCAGCACTAATTAGCAGTACAAAACGCTCATATTTTTGCTGTTTTTACAAAATATCTTACAAATTTGGACAATCGACCTTGTCGCGAGACAATGCCGCCACGAGTCACGGGAAACGATTGAAGTGGCCAGTTTTGACAACTTTATTGCACGTTAGCGATGGCCTTGAAGCCGGTCTAAAGTGTACGAGGATGAAAGATTGTCAATCAGTTTGGTGCGGGCCAGCTTTATATGGGTCAGTGTGGTTTCAGGTCGAAAAGCGTTGCTAGTATTCAACTCTTATTTGAGGAGCTTTCTGTGCTTATTTGTTGGAAAAAAACTTTACAGCACTAATTAGCAGTACAAAACGCTCATATTTTTGCTGTTTTTACAAAATATCTTACAAATTTGGACAATCGACCTTGTCTAGATACATTGGCTCTTTTATTCCTACATTATCTCTGTGAGATGCTACTGATGAACCCTGTTTGTGCTGTCAAAACTTCTTGGATATGATCGTTTGTTTCGCCACCAAAACTGGCCTACTGCTTAAATGATCGACCTAGAACGATCGAACACACACAAGCTAATCCGAGTACTAAAATACGGCGACATCACGCGCTCGCACTTATACTAGACACTAAAACAAACACCAAAACACCATCCGCGTAGTAGTGCGATCACCTGATCATACGCTCACGAGACAGGAGCTCACAGTTCCCACAAGCAAGCCAGGACATTGCTTCGCCGGCAGTCACGGGAGCAGCTACGCGCATTTTGCTTAATTGTTGAATTATTTTTAGACATTCGCGTTTTTTTTATTCTTTTCCAACCATACCTTTAGCTCGTTTCGTTTCGTATCCACTGTTTTCTTCCGGCCGTTGTCACGTTGTCGTCGATTGTTTGCGTCATAGTGCTTAGTGTACCGTTGCCGTTTGTCGACTTGTCCCTCGGATGTGTGCTTCGTGCGGCTGCTACGGCTTGTCTCTCTTAACTCTCACAAGTGCGACCAGCATCGTTGTTGTCTAGGCTAGGTGGCACAGCTTTTAATCGTGTTAACGTGTACGTGCGTCCTTTTAGTAGATCTCGTGCCGATCGTTTAGGAAACCGTAACCGAACGTTGAAGGTTTTTTTTTTATGCGTTTGTTTCCCAAGTCTTTAGAGACTTGAGCGTGCAGCGTATAGCGCTGATCTGTATTGGTGTGTATGTGCGTACGAAACAAGCGTATTGTAAAGCGTTTTATTTAACAAGTTGTATAGAATTTTGTCGCACACATTTTCGATTGTCGAACGAAACAAAATCGCTTGCGTGACAATTTTATATTATTCGTGAGGATTTTTTTGGTACGTTGGGGCTCCGATTTGCTGGCTTCCAAAATGGCGTCCGAGTGTGCTACCTTCTCGAATCGATCCTCCATTGCAGCAGCGGCATCTTCCAGCCTCGTGACCATGAACAATAGCAGTAGCAACACCTGCTACGACACGCGCTCTTTTCCGGATCTGGTGGCAAACTTGGCGTCAGAAAACGCCACGATGTACAACACGCGGCACTCGTACGGCGGTGGACAGGGTGGTTATAATATGAAGTTTTATAACTTTTACCAGGTATATGACGGCCCTCCTCGGGGTAGCCATTTAATTGTATAGCTGTCTCTGAATGGCATCGTTCTTGCAGCAATCTACGCCATATGTACCGCAAATGTATGGCAACTGCTTCCAGAAGCAGCGCTACACGCCTTACCCGAACCGTAACTATGGAGGAGCCATCGGCGTTGGCCCTAGCAACTACGGCGCACCGGCTAATCCAAGCAACCTACCGCAACCACTCGTACAACAGCAGCAGCTGCAGGCTCCAAATCAGCAGCCGCAGTTGTTGCAGTCTTCTTCGTCCTTCCAGTCCGTGAGCACCAGCTTCAGCCAGCAGATGTCGAATAACAAGTCGCTCAATTCGTCGCTGAACAGTAGCAGCTATTCCGACTCGGGCAAGAACTCTACGTTCTTCAGCAGCAATCACAGCGGGTGTAGTAGCCCGCACCAGAGTAACTATTCCGCCGACAGTGCCAGCATAGTGAGTAGTAGTACGTGCAATACCAGCGGCGGTCCCGGCACCTGTTCGGGGTCGTCCAGTTCTTCGGTATCGCCCGAGCAGAAGGAGATGGTGGTGCTGCAGATCAGCAACCTCGATGCGTCCATCGAGGAGCACAAGATGCATCAGTTTTTGATGTGCCAACTAAAACCGATCACGCCGGTTATCTCGCTCACCATTGAGAGTCCTTCGCTGGCGAAGGTGAAAGTACCTACGGCACAGGTGAGTACGGTTCGATAGGGTTGCTGCAAAAACAATGTTTAAATGTCCTTTGTCTCTCTGCCAGTGTGCCAAGCAGGTAGTTGCCAACCTGCACCGCAAGAAGATCGGCCACAAGCGTATGGTCGTTTCGTACATCAAGGATCCTTCGTCGGCGGAATCATCCGCCCTGCGTTGCCAGGTGGCCGGTCTACTCAAAGATGTACCATACTACAACCTGCCGATTAATCGTTTCCGGGAGCTGTTTCAATCACGCTTCAAGTCATCGATAAGCGTGCTGGATCTGTATCGCATGCAGGACGTGTGCGTGATCACGCTCGACAACAACGAGGAGAAGCACATCGCGCTCCAACCGGCGCTGATCGATACGCTGAAGAACAGTTCGCTGCTGGAGACATCCCAGCACAGCGTACCGTACTGCATGCATCACTTCAAGCAGGAGAAAGAGAAAGGTTGGGCCGAGCAGGAGATCGAGCCGCTGCCGAACGTGATGATGACTATCAATCAGTTGCAATCGCTCGTCTACACGCTGCTGAAGTCGCACAAGAACGATATTCCGGTGGCGAGCATACTGTACTGCATCGAGCACGAGCTACAGATAAAGATTGTCCCTAACGACAACGGTGTCCCACTGGAGCATCTCTTGTGCTGCATCCGGGGTGTGCAAATCGCTAACAACAGCTTCGGGATCAAGGTTCTCTCGTGGATGGACCACGAGCAAAACTCCACCAAGGACAACGATGGTGAGTAAAGGTTTGGAGTGACCGTCTTCGCCTGCTACGATCGTGCGCTTCTTCTTTTCATTTCCAAACAGACGCATGGTCGGTAAATCTACGCTACATGCCCAAGAGTCCCTCGAACGAGTTTCTACAGCAGATATCGCGCGAAGTCGTCGAGCTGATCAAGATGTCGCCGAAATCGACCATGAAGTTCACGCGCTTCATTCCCGCCTATCACAACCACTTTGGCAAACAGTGCCGGGTGGCGGATTATGGGTACACGCGGTTGATCGAACTGATCGAGGCGCTTGCCCCGGTCGTGCAGGTGATGGGCGACGGAGAAAATCGTCACATTACGCTGACGCACCGCACGCAGATACGACGCTTCACGAACGATCTCCTGAAGATCTTGCGGAACAGGGCGAACAAGTCGGTGCTGCTGTCGCAGCTGCCGACGGTGTTCCTGCACGCGCAGAACCGACCGTTCGACGTGACGGACTATGGTGTGTGCAATCTGTTGGACATCGTCGACGGACTGGTGTACAGCAATTCCATTACGACGAAGGTGCACAACGACAACGACGTGATGATATCGATCGTGAAGCGAAAGCAAACGGTGTCCGAGCAGGATAAGACGAGTGTCTTCGCTGGAGAGGTGGTGGAGCTGTTCCGGAAGGCGCCCCAGTTCTCGATACTGTTCAAGAAGTTTGTCCGATCGTACCACTACCATTTCGGTTACCAGTGCCGGTTGAGTGACTACGGATTGTTGAAGTTAGCGGATCTGCTGGAGGCAATAAGTGGAATCGTCGAGGTGCGTTTTATTTCTGCCATTCGAAATGTGCCACGAATTGAATACTATTTCACCACTCTCTTGCAGATGGAACAAACCAACGACGAGGATCGCAAGATCTACCTCAACTACCAGGTGGCGCTGCGCATCTTTGCCGATCAGGTGCAGGAAATCATCAAGACCTGCACGGGCAAAGCGTGCACGGTGGTACGTCTTAGCTCCATCCTGCACATCCATAAGAACCAGTATGGCTACCAACTGCAGCCGAGTTCTCTCGGGTTCAGCAACATGTACGATGCCATGAAAGCGTTGCCGTACACGGAGGTGTTTGAGACCAGCGGCGAGTACATGGTGATTTCCCATCTAGAGGATCCCGCCTTTCGCATGCGCACGTACGCGGCCTGCATGCTGTTGGTAGAGTCGCGCAAAGACCGCATGACCTTGTCGGAGCTGTTGCGAAACTATCAAGCACGCTTCAAGGAGTTCCTGAGTGAGAAACATATTAGCAACATGAAGCATGCACTCACGGTACGCGCTTTGAGCGATGCAGATAATGCAGATATTCAAAATTTTCATTACGTATGCGACACACAACGGTAACGATTAATGTCATTAAATGGCTGTATCCGTTTGGATTCGTTTTTGCTCGCTAGATCGAAATGGATAAGGGCCTGCAGACGGTGACGTTGACGGCGCTGATGAAGTTTGTCGTGCGCATCGTGCAATTGGTCAAACAGCGTGCACCGATCAATGTTTGCGATCTGAAAACGGCTCTGAACGTGTCGCTGGGAACGTGCTTTGAATTTGGTAAGTCAAGAGCTCTTATCCAATCGTACGCTTACGGCGAAACATTCTATTCTGATGAATATTCGCTCTACAGGGTTTCCAAACTTGGTGTCCGTGTTGAATGCTTTTTCCGACGTGTTCGTTGCGAGTAGTTCGGCTTACATTGGGGAAAAAAGCGACATCGAGTTAAATCGGGACTGTATTTGTAAGTGATGAAGCTATTAGATTATATGCGGTTATTCGCTTTCAATAAGTATCTCATTTTCAACAGTGTGCAAGCCGTGGTTTTCAACGGAGGAAAGTTCGTGCATGCCGTTCTCTTCTCAGGGGAACTCTGGTTCAAGTATCAAACCATCCGCAATGGAAGAACGGTTTCGATCTACTGCGCTATCTTCAGGAGGTTGCATTCCGAAAGAACTGGCTCCACTGCGGAATATTACCAACCTTAACTTTACACCGTATCAACAGCAGCAGCAACAACAGGCACGTCTCTCGCTAGGAACTAACAATACTTCCCCTTTGCTTGAAGTACTCCAGCAACAACAGCAGCAGCAACACCACCAGCAACATCAACAGCTTCTACATCAGTCCGCCAACGTGCCTTCGCTGCCTCTGCAGGGGATTCAGAATTCACTAACCTTTATCCAACAGCAAGCTTCTCCGAATCCTTACTTTCTCAACAATCGTTCCCAGAATTCGGTGCTGCCTAATAGCTACGGTAATGGTCTTTTTAGACAAGGCTTTTCAAACACTTCTTATCTCCACAATATCTGTCTCGTCCGCAGAACTTCGCTCTAACGATTTCGGTGGTGTTGGACTGTTGGACAAGGAAAACATTCTCCCAACACAAGCCAACATCTACGGTGCCCAGGAGCCGATGACCATCAGCTATGCGAACAAGTGTTTAGCCGGCTATACTCCGGATCAACCGGGCACTAAGTTCCAGATGAATTCCAGTTCCAGAAGCACGGTTAACAAAGCGCCTTCGGAGATCTGTCAGCATGCATCACTGCAACCGCCAGGACAATCGTCAATGTCTCATCAACGTACGCAATCGTTAGCGAACTGGAGGTCCAAGGGCGAAAACCTGACCGATATATCACTCTGCCGGAGCTCCGTCATGGAACTGCTGTCCACGTACTGGAGGCCACCGAAGCCGGACTCTCCAACCGAAATAAGATACCGCACTTATGTTAATGTAGCGAATAAAATATTTGTTTCTGTTAACGCTTGCCTTTTTGTGTCCGCTTCAGTCCGGGAACATGTCACCGAATTCCGTTCGCTGGCGAGTGGCGACCGTTCGGGTCATAAATTTTCCTAAACTTGTCCTCCTGTTCCACTGTCCGGTTTATTGTTATTAACTTGTGCACGTCAACTAGACATGCTCGCATTCTAACTCAGAAAAAAAGAAAACGCCCCAAAACAGTGGTACCTTCCACTGAATGACCACTCCATTAAAGGAGAACATCCTTTTTGTGTGCGGCTCGGTTCTGCTTCCCGTCCTCAGTCCGTTAACTGTCGTTTCTAATTATGTGATTTTTTTTTCGTCTTCCTTCGTCGCAAACCCGATGCACATAATAAATTATCAGTTTACACACCTTCGCCCCGGTGCGTCCGATGCGGACCGGTGGGTTCCGGGTCATTTCGTCATTCCGGGCGCGAAAATGTATGATCGATCGATCGGGCGCAGCGCAGCGTATAACTTCTCAATCTGTGTCAGCGTGCACCCAGCGCACGTCCCGAGGGACTCCGACTTTCGGACGAGCCGTCATTCGGCTGGAGCGCAGCGCCACCAGTGTCCGGAGACGCGCGTTTTCGAGCGAAGAAATCATAACGACCGCCCCAAAAAGAGCGCCCTAGAAGGAAAGACAAATCACGGGTGCTAGGTGGGAGGTGGGAGACCCCCCCCCCTTGCACCCACCCACCTCCCAAAGGACCTCGTGCGGCCGAACGACGCGCCGAGGGTTAATTAAAAATCAAAATTATTTAAATTGCGTTCTTATGAGTTATTAATTTCATTCCTTTGCCGTGTTTGGGCGTTCCGTTGTTGCGCGGCGGTTCGGGCCGCTCGGTAATCGGCGCGCGTTGATCGAGATCCTGTCCCCGGGGCCCGTTCGCGACGTTATGGTCACGATCGCGGGCGAAGTTATTTGGCCGTACATGACGTGCCGTTTGCTGTGGCTTTTACTGTCGTCGTTTCGTTCTAGCTGTCGAGTGCGGGCGCGCTCTTGTTTTGTTACTTATTCGTGCCTTAATGCGATTCTGCCGCAGTGTTCTCGCATGGGGAGAGAGCGCATTCTTTGTTGCACATTTTTTCTACCCTCTGCCGTCTGCTGATGCAAGCGACGGCTTCGGGAGGATTTTCGGGCGCGAAGCATTCCGGAGGCGAGAAGCTCGTTTGCCCCCCTCAGCCGTTTGCCGTTATGAATTTATTAGCCGGTGGCGCAAGGGATTTTGTGCCCTCGTGAGACACACGAGGAGTCGCTTTGAAGGGTTAGTTATGCGACTTTGTTCCTGTAGGTTTTTTTTTCGATTTTCTCAAAAAGAGCAACCAGTGTGAGTTATGGTTTCGGCGGGAAAGGTTTACAACAAAGTTCTAATAAATTGTGAGCTCAAACAGGCTGAGTACTGAAGCTCCAACTTCATTTATAGATCTTGGATCATGGATTGGGTTTATAACTCTTGGATCTGAAGAACATGATCGTTTATTGGAGTATCCCTTAGGAGGGGATTTGAATAAAAAACCTAACCTTGTATTGCGATAGCTTCTGAAATGATGTTATAAATGATTTCATTTTATAAAATCTTCCATAAAACTAGTCAAAGTCGAATCATCCCTTACAAAAAATAAACATCAAAGCAACCATAGGAAAATATATTTCATAACCTTGATTCGGTAGCGCCATCTCTTGACGGTTCCCGTAACTATGAGAAGCACATTTTAAACCGGATTCATGCGATGTTGACCCTTTTAACAGATTAAATAGTGAGAAAGGATATGATATCAAATTTATTTACAAGCCCGGAAGATATGGTATCTTGGTGAATTGTTGAATTAAATCACTGAAGATCAATATGTAGATAAGGCTGGCTATTTTGATGGTAAATGCCACATCATAATCACACTTTTTATACAAAATTGGCACAGACGGAGGAAACAATCTTAAAAAAAAAAGTTCCGAGCCACATTTCATATTCGCCGAGCACCAGCAATGCCGAGACACGCAGGCCCGGTGAACTATCGATTATGGATGGAAATGGATACATAAATATTCCATTCCGTTGTGCAAACACTCGCATGCCTTCGGCTCATCCAAATGCAGGGTTCCCGATTGCACCGGTCAGCGGGAGAACGAAAATCTCCGCCGGGAGATGCAAATAAAGCGCAAGCGATGTTACGAAAAAAAAGGGAAACCCCACCTCCGATAAAATGCCTTGAGCGAATAAATGCCACAATCAGCCACAATCTCGGACTCGAGTAAACCCGCTCGATGGATGGAGCATTCATATTTGACGAACTAATGGGAAAAGGAGTGAAGGAAGGAGGGGGGGAGGTGGCCCGGAAAGGGTTAGCATATAATACGTCCAGCCGAACCGAGCGTTCTTAATCAGTATGCATCCGCATGCAAGTGTTACAATCGCTGCGCGGAGGAGGAAAAGGATTTTTTGTTCATACATTTGAAACGGAGAGCGTTGAAGTGTGTAAAAGTATTAAAATATTGTTACAGTGAAGAGAAAGAGAGTGGAAAAACCCCTGATCGAACTCGAAAAAAAAAACCAGTAATGCACCGGTATTGCACCACGAGGGAGACTAACTAATTTTGCATGTTATGCTTCTGCACCTGAAGCGATTCCTAGGAATTTTGCCCTTCTCGCATGCTGATGCACTCTCACAAACACACGCGCGCCTTAAACGGACTCCCAGTTCCGTTAGGTTGAACGTTTTATTTTTCATCTTCCCCGCAAACGAGCTTACCGGAGCTCCTCTTTCGGGAACCGGCGAAAACGCGCGTACAATCCCGTTCCGGACACCGATCCGTCATCAGCCGGGATGATGCGGAATCCAATAACTGGCAGTCGAAAATCCATCCATCTCGCCATCTCTCCCGTGCCGAAGGGTTTTTCGATTGACCCTTCAGCCTGTCCCAATCCGTTCCATCCGTGCCTTCGTCCTGCGGACACCGAATCTCGGTCGAGTTGCGGATTGATGAGTTTATGTGATTTATTAGATGCAGATCCGACGAACAGGCGGCTCATTTCTGACTAGGCGTTCCAGCAGGGTGCAGCGGATAGTTGATGGTTTTTTTTCCTTCACTTTTAATACTATACTCAGCCGGCATCCACACCATCCTGGGGGATAGCGATATGCGCCCGCAAATTCTGCCGAATTTGCATGACAACTGCCTGGTGAGGGAGTTTTTTTTTTATATTTTTATTGGAATAAATTATCACCCATCAGTCTGGAATGCGATTTTTTGGTTTGTACTGTTTTGTTTGGATCTCCCAGATGCGTGGACATTCATATTTGCTTTGTTTTAACTTGTTCCTTTTTAAAAGAACGTTTGAATGGGAGTATGAATACTTAGTTTTTGTGACATGTTTTCGATGAGAGAATGATACATTTCAGCAGCACAAAACAGAGTGTGAAGGACTGCTGTTGGCTATTGATTTTATACTCACAAGCGTGTCGACCTAGTCGTATTGGTGACTCTCGGTTATGCTCGCCTCGAATGTGGGTCAAACGTCAATCCTTTTTTTCGGAAACGTTCCATTTAATTCAACATTGATCTTTTCGGAGTGCTTCGCGACTGTCAGCAAAGAATGGAGACAGAAATAGTCAAGAAAAAAGGATTCCACGATCTTCCAAACTCTTCAAAGAGTCGCCAAGAGTCTTCTAAAAAAAATAGTACGGAAATTTAAATCCAACTATGCTTTTCATTCATCGGTCTCTGAAAAGAGTAACAAAATTATCAACATGGGTGAAACAACTCCAAAAAGAGTAAAAAATAGAGTCAATTCGAAAAAGCATAAATCCAACAAGCATTATACCGAGAAGCATTATACCAAAACCAGGAAAAAAACGAATCCTTAAAAGAGTTGCACTATGTTTCAAATAATTATAAACTAGACTGCAATTTAAGAAGCCGAAAAAAGAGTTTGAAAAGTGTAGCAAAAAGTAAGAAGTTGTAGATACTCCCAAGAAGAGTCAAATAAATACTGAAAAGAGTCGACTTTTGTAAGGAATAGTGAAAGAATAAAGTCTCGTATCATAACATTACCATAATCATCATAGTCATATCATAAAGACCAGAAAATAATAGAACCAGTAAATGATGCGATTGCCAAAAGGACTTAAAAGATACTTACTGATTTTAAGATTTCTTGAATAGCTTTATCAATATTTTATCTGTAAAATATGACTTTGTCCAACGTTTAGAAAACCTCAATTTGACATACCAATACTTTAATTAGGCATCGTTTTAGGCACGAACCGCCAAAATACGCTTCCGACCCATTCCCAGCGCCAGCGGCAAACTGATTTCCCTGTTCATAAGCAAACCGGGAGCCACCGGATCAACAGATGAAATAATTTCCCTAACTGCCGCCGGGCGGGATTATCGTTAATTCATCAGCACGTCGTTTCGTTCAAAAGTTGCTCCGGACCGGAGCTTTGCCTCGATTTACGTGCAGCGCGTAGTGCGTACGACGCGTCGCTGGATAACATTGGGAGTTCCGAGAACCCGAGGCACACCGCGCCGTAATTAGGTAATGAACGTCACTGTGCCATACCCGGGCGTCGAACAGCTTGTGTACGGAGCGGAATGGCCCGAAAGATGCCGACGACTGCTTGCGCGCTGCCGTCGTTGATCTATCGGGATCTTCGTGCGCCCTACGGTCTTGCTGATTCCTTTATCTCTCGAGTTTTGTTTCCCATCACCTTCACCTTACGGCGAAGCGCCTGTCGCACTGTCATCACGCTACCGAAGCCGAAGCGTCATCCGAGAGATTGAAGAGTGACGACGCCGTCAGACGAAAATGACGCCCGGAGCCAGAGCAAAAGGGATCGGTGGTGGTGTCAATAGCGTAAACAGCAACATGCTCTAAGCTCGTAAATTAGCCCCCGGTTACAAGGTAAGCAATTGAGATACCGATCAGGTGTGAAGGTAAGCTGCAGGCAGGCGTTCCAAATCCGCCCGGCCCAGGACGGCGTCGTGCGTCCCACTTCGGGCCAGAACTTCGGAAAGCAATTTAGATACCAGATCGCCGCCAGTTTATTGTCGCACTAGCTCGGACCGTGACGACTAGGTTTTTTTTGTTGTTTTGCCTCCGCCACGACATTACGCGCCAGCTATCACGAAGACAATGTACGGACAACGTGCCCTTCGGAAGTTTACGGACGCAGCATCTGGCCCCCGGTTCGGTTTACGATGGCCAGCCTCCTGCTGATTCCTCCCGGGCTGCTGTTCCGCCGGCCACCGGCAACTCTTATCACCCGGTGTGGATGAATTTAACGACTCAATTAAGCTTCACGCGCGCCACGGTGACACGTGAGCAAAGGCTGCCAATAACGATAGCGGTCCCAATTGAATTAAGCGGATCTACGGCAAGTAATCGCACGCTGTCCGGGCTCGATCGTGTTAAGTTGAGCTTTATTGCTATTCACTCACGTGCTAATGATAGTGGAGGTCGTGAAATAGTTGTAAGTTAATTACTCCTGCTGCACATCACGTACTTTTTTGTACATTTTGTCACATTTCAGGAGGAGTGTGCTTATTTGAACGCATTTAACACATTTGTTAGCTTAAATAAGATAAAATTAATTTGGTAATCGTCAAAAGAATACGTGAAGCCAGCAGTTGTTTATACAAACTGGAAGAATTATCTGAAATGAACCTTCAACTCTATCAAATGACACTTCGCCTTATAAATACCAATCCCAACTCAACTCCAACGATGCAGTATAAACGAGCAATGCTACTTAAAGCGTTAGTTAGTGTTATTGGCCGATAGATGGCAGTGTAAGCGGCGTTAGTGACGCTCTTTAAAGAATGAGCTTAAATGAGCTTTTAAATAGTTGAAGAGTCATTTAGTATGAAGAAAAATGCAAAACAATACATAACGAAAACTAAACTTCAAACCGAATGCGATTAAAACCGAGCCATTGCTTTTGTTTGTCAACTTGATTCTTCCGCTAGAAGTGTACACTTGCCTACCAACACAACCCACCAGCAAACCGGCATCACTCGATGCCGCCACCAGCGGTGAGCCGCTAAGCTTGAGAAATTAATTATCCACCCAAACCTTCCTCCGGCTGCACTAATATTCCACGCCGCCGGTGGGGAGAAATTTTTCGGTCAATTTAGTTCGCGCCGTCGCTTACGATGACGACGGTGATGACGATTGGTGGGAAGAAAAAAAAGCAACAGCGCCTGCTCGCGGGTGTCCCGTGTCCCACGCTGATCATCAGCCGCGGTGCAAGAAAAACGATTACCGAGCAGCAAGATCACAGTTCCGGAAGTGGGGAGCTCTCGTTCTCATCGGTGGGTCCGGCTTCATGCCTGAGCGGATCGATGGGAACGATCGATTTGACGTTGGGTGGGGAACGATCCGAGAACGTTCGATCGTTTGTGACCGGAACCGGCGGATAAACGGAGGCACTGGCTGTAGGATGATGGGTTGAACCCGGAATAATCGGTCCGAAAATTTGTTCTAATAATATTGACTGATGTAAACTCTGCCAACAACTACTCCAAGTAGTACAAGAATAACGCTACAATAATTAAAGAACAATCTTGTCACTCTAGACTGCAGCCTCTTGTCAAAATGTAGCACCAACTCCACGGGGGACAAAAACCAACCCATCATCGGTGGAACGTCACAGAACCATCCCAAGGTAGCTTCAACGCACGTTCCGTCCGCTTCCCGTGGCATCTAAAGACGCCGGCGTAAAACTGCAGCATCAGCGTAAACCGTTTGCACAAAGCGACCCCGAAAAGGCCCCGCGCTCGAGCGATGGAGATAATTAATAAATATGCTACGATCGGTGATTTTCTTTCGCCCTCCGATCCGCCATGCGCGCGCTATAGGTTAGTACAGATTTTCAGTCTCAATTATGGGCTATTACCGGGGCAGAGGAGGGCGTGCTGGGAGGGGCTCCGAACGGGAGTTACGTAAGTGGCCGATCGGTATCGGAAAAATGTGAAGTTCCCGGCGGAAGTTCTCGCGTGTGTGTGTGTGTGTCGCTCGGCGAAGGGAGCAAACACAGCAAACAAACGCAAAGAATCAGTTCAATTCTTGCGATGCCCACGGGGCCCACGGAGCAATCTCGCACTGGAAGCAATCGATGAGACACAGAAATGTCATTATTGCTTATTAAATTGTTTGCCTTTGCGTCCTGGCTGCCGTGGCAGCGTATTAACACTCCGTTTCGGACGCCGACCACTGCGGCGATCTTGTTCTCCGACCGTGCGCAAGGTTAATCGAATTCACCGAACTCTCCTCCCGAGTCCGGAGACCGACGGACCGATCTAATTGGCCGTGCTCGCGATCGAGAGATAGAGATCTCCGCGAGCGCCACCGGCGGGCCGGTGAAAAATCCAAGCAATGCGACCCGTTTCCGATCGATACGCTCCCGGCGGGAAGTAATGACCTCCACAATAGGAGCGCGCGCGAAAGCGAAACCCGCCAGCGCAAGTGTGATTAAATGGGCCCTGCCCTGCCCCCGGTAATCGCCGATAATTGGTCGAACGTACGG